>JAVJAQ010004943.1:0-76392 GCA_032362365.1 Zygogramma bicolorata | reverse complement strand
CAGTGGCGTAAATAACGCCTTGGCAACCTTGGTGGCGCCAAGGGGCGCAGTGCAAGAGGGGGCGCAACAAAAGGCATTCGATAACAAAAAAAAAGAATATCTGAAATGAATAAACCTGATGAATGTCATATAGATAGAGATAGAGGTACACAATTGACAATTGAAAAAAAAATCAGGAGGAATGTGTTACTCATTAAAGAATTTAAGTAGTCTAAGTTCTAACCCAGTTAACACAAACTCCTCTCACAGAAGTCTATGCATCTCACTTTCACGTCCCAAAAAATCGCTGTGAAGTGTGATGCGACTCCCATACTCATCTTGTGAACTGCTATTCTGGACCCTTTTGGTCGTTTTTTTCTTCGCATTCTGAAACCAAATACAACTCTCCAAGAACTCAATGTGAAGTTTATTTTCCGACTCCATACTTGAATCACATTGAGGTTTCACAAGCATCGTATTGTGAATTCAAAGGTGATATCCCTTAACGAAAAAACAGAGTAGCTTTTTGATTTTCACAAGTAGTCACAATGATATGGAAAGTACGCAATATGTGAGTTCTACGTTGTTTTTCATTGACGTCACACAGATGCTCATTTCAGATAACGGCAACTTCACAATGTGAAATTGAAGGCGACTCCAGTTTCATGCAAGGAGAATCACTCTCAGTTTCTCATCAGAAGTCGCTTTATCACTTATAGAATGCACATTATAGTTCACATATGGATGGATAATTATTAAGCCCCAGTTACCTTCGGATTAAATGGTACTTATTCAAGCAAGTACCTAGTTGAAAGATAATTGAAATACCATATTCCACAAGAACAATTTATTTTACAATATTTCATTCATTGTTACATATACCTCAGAACAATTTTTCAAAACTACATTGAAGATGAAAACCAAAGAAGTCGTGTTTGTTTATACAATTTTTTTGTTTTGCGATTTCAATCACTAACATCAATAATTCAGTTGGTTGTTTTCACGAGCGCGAGCGGTTAGAACAAAAATACACTACTCATTGTTCACAATTTTATTTGCCAACGTTTCGGCGATTGATTCTTCTATCCTCTGAGGTACAAAGATGGATGCGATCTGTAAATATATACACAAAGTATTATCAGACAAACTCCTGTGCAATACCACCCATTGAGTGTACTCACCCAATTGTTTTAGAAAGTAGTGGTTAGTAGATTTGAAAACCATATTTTTTTGTTGAAAATATGTACAATTGAAAGAATATGGTTTGAAACGGTGAATATAATCACTGAAATATATGGAACGGTACAGCGAAAAACAGACTTGAATGAATTTTATGTACCGTTCCATGTCTTTCAGTGATTATATTCACCGTTTCAAACCATATACTTTACATATTTTCGTAATTTCAACAAGAAGAGATCGTTTTAAAATCTACTGACCACTACTTTCTAAAACAATTGGCTAAGTACACTCACTGGGTGGTATTGCACAGGAGTTTGCCTGATGATACTTTGTGTATGTATATATTTATAATCTCATCCACCTTTGTAGCCCTGAGGATGGCGAAAATCAATCGCCGAAATGTTGGCAAATAAATTTGTGAACACAGAGTAGAGTATTTCTGTTCCAACCGCTCATGAAAACAACCAACTAAAACTCATCTAGACATGAAAATTCACATTTGAAACATATAAAAAATGAGCATTTTCAGGATATTTCTTTCCCACTGCAAAATAAGTTTAATCCGCTAGACAGGAAGACAAACGTTCTTCATCAGCCAAAGACCTTCATCTCTAGGCAATGATGTAAGTCATTATTTGGACAAGAATTGCAGCTGAAACGGGCTGAAAACAACCATGAAGTAGAATATATGGTTTTCTTCCTCAATGTTTTATGGCAATTCGATGAGATTCAAAAACCCACCATATGGAAAACTTTTTCATTATCGATTCGACAGCAAATTTTATTCTTCCTAAAAATTGGTGAATTGAAAATACTTGCATATGAGTTGTCAAAATTTCAAATTTCCGAACAGTATACAGGGGAGAACGAAAAATAGAATTTTGATCAAGAACAAACTACCCTGGATGTGATTCCAAATTTGAATATTGATTTCAATAACTCCTTTGAATGAACTTTTTGATTGTCAAGAATGATATGTGGTTTACACCTGTTCAATATTCCTTCGTTCTCCCCTGTACACTGTTCGGAAATTTAAAATTTTGACAACTTAAATGCAATACGCCAATTTTCATGAGGAATAAAATTTTCTGTCAAATCGATAATAAAAAAGTTTTACAGATGGTGGAAATTTTTGAATCTCACTGTATATAGTCTTGACCACATTTTGATAGGCGACCTATTATAGGCGTATTCGTCTATTCATGAAACCCTATAAAAAGAATGTTTCATCCGGTAAACAGATGGGTGAAGGTCGACCTGTATTCCGTATCTTCTACTATTAACGAAACTCTCTTCTCTTCCTCTGTTTGGCGTGTCTCAGCCAATCTTTCGTGTGAACTTCAAATTTCTTCAACGTAGTGGGGAAATCAGCAGACACTGCGTCTGAAAAATAAAGAAGATATGATAATAAAATTGATTTTTCTTAAAAACACCTGGTTTTGTGGGAGATGAGAATATTATTAATTCAACACGTTTGCGAATACAAATGAAACATGAGGCTGTCAGAAACGCATGAAAATTTCAATGAATATTAGCGAAACAATAACAAAGTGGATTTGTTTACAAATTTTTGTTTCTGCTGAATAGTAATCCTGCTGGTTTGAACGTGTTGATGGACAATTCTAACAAATTGAATGGAATGTCAAAAAAAACTCTTGATCTTACCATATAAACATTGAAGTAGAACCATATCTCCTAATTTATGGTTATTTTTCAGACCTTTCCAACTACAGCTCATGGCTAAGTCATTTGTCATTATTTTTGTCATTGCTCTGGTGTGAAAGTCTTTGGCCGATAAACCTCCGACTGTGGTGAAGTATTTGGTCTATAAAAAAAAAGTGTTTATGTGAGGGTTGAATATCAGAATATACAATAAAATATCCCAAATCGTTCTTGTCACATTCGTGGAAATAAAATTCATGAAATGATTTAGACCACAATTTCTCAAAAGAAAATTTTCATCTTAGGCAACTACCATCTGAACTATTTTCAGAAATCAATGGTGACTTTTGAGACAAATTAGAATTCGAAAAGATCCTGAACTGAAGCTCGTGAAACATGCATCAAGTGCAGTGACTATATATATGCCAGTATTTATTACTGGAAAACCTTTCACTTCAATCACTCACCATGTTTTTCTTCAGCTCCTCATCAGTTTCTAGGTTTTTATTCAGTTCCTCTAGTGCATAAACTGTATTAAGGGGAAAAATATTTTCTCATTTCAAACTTGTGAGTTTCGCAATGTGGTTTCTTGTTGTTCACCAATGAATTCATATCTATGGTTATGTTTGCCATCATATCCATTATATTATCTAACTTTCCTTCGATTTTCGATAATCTATCATCTGAAAAAGATTTTCATTCTTTTGATGGAACCTTAATAAACCTATGATAAATAAATACATTCAAAAATTTGGTTTTCAACATTCTTCTCCACATTTTCTTCAAGAACCCATGAAATATTGGATTACTCACCTTCAATATTTGCAAATTCACGAGACAAATTCAATAACCATAAACACCGGCTGAAGTTGACTTCTCAATTCTTAACACAGCACTTGCCATTTGCCATAGACAAGAGTTCTGCACTTGCATTCTTGATCTTGAAGGACTTGGACCGGACCGAAGTGACACTTGCCGCTACACAGCCGCTAATCCTGTGGTCCCCACCACTACAGAATTTCATGACCTCCACACTATTTTTCTTGCGACTACGCAAGACTACCAGCAAAAAACAGTAAGCCAGTAAACTACTCGACAAGAAACACCAGTACTTGTTTGTTTCTATTACTGACCGACTGCCGAATGCCGACATTGTTGGTAGACATGCGCATTCAGGGTGTATTTGTCGAACTTGTGAGATGCGCTTCTTGTTATACGTAAATCTTCTTTGACCAAAGACAAAAAATGTTGCTTTCGTTTTCCGTTTTGAGTTGAGACTGTGCTTCGGGGCGCTTGATTTTAGCTTCGCCATTGGTGGAACTTGACACTTGTCATTTCTCAACTAATGGTGAAGCTCAAATTAAAATCCACCGAGCAACACGCTAACAAACGAAAGCTGCAAAAATCCCCCTCACCCAATGAAGCCGTAGTGGGCGTTTGGGCGATTCCATTATTATAGAATCAGGCGCGTAATTTGACTGCTGAGCGGATTCACCTATTGTTCTATGTGAAATGTATTCTGGTTTTCATTGGTTGAAGTAGGTAATCGAAGGGAAATTAATCTGGTGAATTACAGAATAACTTGCTCAACGCCACACGCCACTCAGAATGTTTTGAGTGCTGCCAAGTTTTTATTTTTCGATATAACATAAGGATGTCCATCTATAGTTCCTGCAGGTGCACGTGTGTTATAATATATATCATCAAAATGAAAATGATGAGAAATATCTGTTATCTGCATGACAAATTGTATAGATACACTATAGGTACTACCTACCTACTTATTTTTATCGGAAAGTGGGCATGTTATGAAAATTAATGAATATGAACCTATTGCCACTATTGCCGATTGTCGTATGAATATGCAGATGGCTATAGGAAAAATGTAAGGTGCGTATCTACATTTTCGGTAGGAGATTCACTGAGTGATATCAGCAGGTGACTTACATGAACAAATATCAGAGTTCGGTCGAGAATCTCTCGGAACACTCGAGCAGGTCTACTAGAAGTTAATTTGTGAATCAGCCTTGTACGTCTCTGGTAGATTCAGGTGCTACACAATCATAACATCGAAATATTACTCAGAACAAAATTGTGATACCGTTTGCGAATCTTTGGTCACATTTGACTTCTATTTACGATAACAGTGATGATGATTATCAATTCTTTATCTGACCGTCGTGAGACTTGTATAGAACATCGCAGAGAAGTTTGTGTTTACTGGGAACTGATTATATTATAAGTTGCGTTCGATTTGACGCCCGAATGCCCGAAACAATCCAGGCGCGTTCTCAATAACCTGAATCACCTCGTTGCATTTATTTTCAAAGTCGGGGCGGGTTCTGTTCCATTGTTTTCAATAGCATTGAGAGCTGGTAGTGATCACTTATTTTGAATTAATTTTATAACTGATTTTCGCCACGTGCAGTCAGTCGCAGCGTGTTTATGGAGGTTAGAATTAAAATTTTCGAGAAATGACGAAATGACATATGACAAGAATTAAGAATTTGTAAATGTGAATATTTATGAAGTATGACGTATGACTAATACAACAACTATTTGGCAATACGTCACTCCTTTGAGTTCAGTAAATTGGCTAAATGTTCACATAAGCAGCAGCCGAATAGTTGTTGTATCTGTCATACTTCATAAGTGTTCACATTTACAAATTCTTGTCATATATGTCATTTGTCGTAAATTTCAATCCATATTTTTAACAGAGGACGTTATATTTGTAGCTTCCCTGAAGATGACAGTATTCACTGTCGAAATATTGGAAATACAGTGTAAAAAGATTACACTTTTTGCTTGCTGCTTCACCCAATATCTTCTTCCCTTGTATCCTGACTGGTCAGCAAAGATTACCAATCTATATCTCGAAAACGAAAAATTTTTGGTGGAATTTATGGCCTCCTGAAAAGTCAAATGAAATTTTTGAAGCTCCCAACTCGTTTCGGAGATACGGCCCCTCAAAGACAGGAAATCGGGGTTTCACGCCTTTGTTTGTTTCTCAGTCAATTCCGCTCGAAATTCCTCCTTTCTATCAGCACAATATACACATTATATGCCACCTTCTTCGTTACTTTATACGAATTATAAGCATTTCTCACAACAAAACTCTATGAATGTAAATCGTCATAGAAATTTTAGAGTTTTGTAGTGAAAAATGGAAAAATTCGTATAATTCGGTTGGAAAGTGATGAAGAAGTTGATATAGAATGTGTATATTTTACTGATAGAAATGAGGAATTTCGAGCGGAATTGGCTGAGAAACAAACATTGGCGTAAAACCCCGAATTCCTGTCTTTGAGGGGCAGTATCTTCGAAACGAGTTGAGAGCCCCAAAAATTTCATTTGGCTTTTTTGTTCAGGAGGCCAAAATACGTAAGTTCCACCAAAAATTGTTCATATTCGAGGCGTAGCCCAAATAACGGAATTAACATATATAATATATATATATATATATATATATATATATATATATATATATATATATATTTATATATTAAATAAATATATATATACATATATATAATTTATAGGGTGGGGGGGCGTATAGCCTATGTTTGCCAAGGGGCTTGGCTTACCTCTGTTACGCCACTGTCTATCGTCTTCGTTTAGAATGTTTAGATGGTCCAATCTCAGTTGATTTTTTATTTCATAAATTCTGTCGTAATTTGGGTTTTCATTGTCTATGTTTATACTATTTATCTGTACGCTTTCAATTGGGGTAATTACTTCAAGTTGGATGTCAGAGAAATCTACAGTTTTTGTTATAGCATTTGGATTTATTATTGAAGTTAGAAATTCTCCTTCGTTGTTAATTTTCACTAAAGCATTAGGTGAACGTACCTTTTCTATCACTTGAACTATCAGTATAGCCTCGGTGTTTTTCAAATTCTTTGTTCTCAGTTTACAAATTTGTTCGGTTCTTGGTGGAAGAGTAATTTCATTAGAGAAATTATCATTATCTGGTTTAATTTGTTGTAGGGGAACTGAACAATTTGTTTCTTCGTCTCCTAATTTATGAAGATCAACAGTTTTAAAATTTGTCACAAGTTTTTTATTTTCAATGTCAATTATGCAATCATAATGTTCTAAAAAGTCTGATCCTGAAAGTCCGTCGAATTGAATATCTAGATCTAGATTGAAGATATTCACTTTATGTGGATTGCCTGTTGCAAACGGTATCATGGTTGATTCGTCAATGTTTAATTTTTGATCGGTTATGCCTTGAATTGTTATGTTTTCTTTTATTCGATTTTGATAATTCTCAACAGTATGAGGTTTGAGAATAGAGATTCCAGCTCCACTATCTATTAATATTTTGAATCGTTTAGAAATGTCATTAATATAATAAACATTCCTATTGTCTATGGACATTAAAGGTCGATTTATATGAGTTTCTGTTCTTGGTTGACGTTCGATTTGTTGTATACCATGTTGTTTAAAGGACAAGTTTGGGTATCTATTTGTAAGGTTTGAATTTTTGTTTCGATAGGTATATCGGGAGGTTGAGTTGGATTGCCTATACGAAAATTTTCAATTGGCATGTTATCATTTCTATGCGTTTTATATTCATTGTCATTTCCATATGCGAAATATTCAGTATCAGTGTTCGGGTATTCAAGAGGGTAACACTGAGTTTCGTCATAGTAGGGGTTGTAATTCGAGTACTGGTTTTGATCATAATGAAAATTATTATAATCTGTTTCGATATTTTCAGGAAAATAATCAGTATTTCCTGCACTATTATACAAATCGTATTCTACTTGGTCGAAGTTGGTTACGTGCGCTCTTGGATTCGGATTTTGCTGAATTACTGATGGTCTTGACTGATTTGTCTTATATTGTTGACTCGGATGTGGGTTAGGTCGAAGTTGTCGAGGTTGCGCATAGTTTTGAAGATTATTGTTATAATTAGTATAAGAGCTTGGTTGTTGGTAATTGTTTCGTTGGAAATTCGCAACAGGTTGTTTGTTATTGAAAGTTGAAAATTGTGATTGAGGGTAATTCATTCTTTGGAAAAATGGTTGAGGTTTTTGAAATGGTTGAGGTTTTTGAATTGTTGGTTTGAAATTTTGTTGAATTTTTGAGTTTCAAAATAACTCAATTGGAATTCTCGTTTGATTCTTTCAGCTGCAGTTAGAATATCTCGTGGACTACTCGCTCTTATGATTTATCCTAGCTTTGGTTCAATACCAGTTAATCAAGTATTCAGGCTCATGGAATCGATTAATTCCGTTTGTGCCTCCTTTTGTGGTTGTGTTCAAGCTTGTTTGTTGATGGCTGAATATAATTTAGCGACGTGTGTTTGAATTCGAGAAACGAATGTCAATGCATTTTCATTTGGCATTTGTTTCATACGTTGTGAGTCTTGAATTGAAGAATTCAGATCACGCGTATCACCAAAATGTGTTTCTAAAAGATCTTGAATTTCTATCCGAATTTCTGGGTTACGTGAGTTTACTATTTCTGCTGCTTCGCCCTTTAATTTATTTTTCATATTTGAAGTCACAAAAATTTTCTGATCTACGACTGCCATTCGTTGTGCTGTTGAACATGCTCTTAAAAAAGTTGACAAAAATATGGGATTTTCGTCGTATTCAGGTACGATGGAGAAAATTTCAACAAGTTTGTATGGTTGGACTTCTGCCTTTGTTAAAATTTCATATGTTCACTGGAGAAGCTTGAATGAGTAGTTGAAAGCTTTCACTTTTCTTCAAATAATCAGTATTATTTGATTTGGAATAATATTGTGATTGATGTTCAGTTGTTTTTTTCAAATAATCCTATTATTTGATTCGATTTTAAAAATATGCTCAATAGATGTTCATATGAGGTTCAAATGAGTTCTGGGATGTAAGATATAGAACAGATATAATCAATATCAATGAGATGGGGAAGATGTGGTTGGCTGGGTGTAGAAGATGAAATCCTAGCTCTGTTAACCGGAAGTCCAGTTCCTCTTTCTTGAGAACCGTCAGAGAGACCGTCTTCTTAGGAATGGGATGTGGTTGTTTGGTTCTAGGTGTACGAAGATGAAATCCTAGCTCTGTAAACCGGGAGTCCAGCGTTGATTGTTTCCAATGCTGTCAGAGAGACCGTCTTCGTGGGGGTTGTGGATTCTTCTTGACGTTGAAGGCTTAGTAACCACTGTCCTGAGTTTTCAGTAACGTTGAGTCAATCAGCACGGCTGCGCCAATTTGTTGTATCGTAGCCTTCGCTATTGTGTTTTTGAAAACAAACACAAAAGTTACGAGGGAAGTTTCTTCATTTCTAATTGTTTCTTCTTTTCTCCTTAAATCTATACTGGGGTCACCAGGAAACTAGTGGTTCACTTTGGTTTTGCTTTGCCCTTTGGCTTTGCACTTTTGTTTCACTTCGGTTCACTTTTGGATACCGTGTATTCACTTTTATTAATTTTCGACTTGCTTGTCGTACTTTACTTGAGTCTAACCAGACTAGAATGGTGAAACCGACTAGAATGGCATTGATCTAGTTTTGAATCATTATAGAGGTTCGTCTCTGCTGATAGAGCTCGAAGAAAGGAAATGAATTAGCGGTTTGAAATAAGTCGCACTAGCTTCAGGGTGACCTAATTAATATAATACGCAATTATGGTACAATAGGGCCATTGTCTAGGGATATATAACATAGATGAAGTGGGTGGGAAAAACAAACAATTAGTGTATTAAAGTATAGATACCATACCATTTATTTCGACATGGATCCTTTCATTAGAGACTATGCAAATGAACATATATCTGCAGATATTATTGAAAATTTGAAATGTTTCAAACAGTCAGAAAATTCTCATCATTCGAAAATCTGTCATATGAATATACGTAGCATTGCAAAAAAAATTTAAGAACTTTGCGTATTTATGAATGAATTGAACTCAGTTTTCGATGTTATTATTTTAAGTGAAACTTGGAAATGTTATAATATTGATCTATATAGCTTTAAGGGTTTTGTCACTATTTATAATGAGGGAAGCTTAAATCAAAATGATGGAATTATTATATTTATCAGAGATAACTTAAGTTTGATGGAATATGTAGTAATCCTAGAACAGTAACTTACGGAGTACCTCAAGGGTCAGTACTGGGCCCGGTTTTATTCATTTTGTACATAAATAGCCTACTCACTATGGGTACCACAGGTGAAATCATCAGTTTTGCAGATGACACCGTGATTGTATATAAGTCGAATACATGGAAAGACGTAACAAACAAAATTGAAACTGATTTTCCTGAAATTACAAAATGGCTACAATATAATAAACTCACGTTAAATTTAAAAAAAACAGCTATTTACCATTCTCATTATACACCACTGGCTTACCAAATCTAGGAGATATGAATCTTGGACAAAACTCGACCATTCCAGAAGCTGAGTCGGTAAAGTATCTTGGGATAATTATAGATTGGCACTTGAGATTGGATCTTCAGATGAAATACATAGCAAGGAAATTAAGAGGAATACTTCCAAAATTTAGGTACTTGAAAGACTTTTTAGGAATAAAACAATTGAAAACAGTTTATTTTGCTTTGGCACAGTCTCAACTTACTTATGGTATCTTGGGCTGAGGTGGAGTCAATGAATGCTTTTCAGAAAAAATTAACGTCCTACAGAAATGGATTCTGAAGATAATTTTTGGGAAAGATATCACTTTTTCGACAAATAGTCCCTACAAGATGGCCCGGGTGCTTGATAGTAGACAACTTTACTGTTTGGAAATATAATTATTTTAGTCCTTAGCCGTTGGCTTGACCCTTATGAGATTACGTTCCTTATCATACCCTTGCCAGTGCGCATCGCGTCCTTATTCCTCGTGCTTTCCCCCTTCCACGTCCGTTCAGCTCTCCCGAGTAGGGCCACCGTGCGCCCGTTCGACAGGGAAGAATCTTTCCTCAGTACGCTTTGTTATCGTATCGGAGTCGGTGCTTCGCTTGTCCGGTCGATACGATTCATAATAAAAGTAGCATTCATCTGTTAGTGAAACTATTGTGCTTTCCAGTAGGTAAGTGGAGTGTACTTCGTTTTCTTTCATAGGAGAGTAGTGTTCTAGACGAGGAAATTTGAAGAAAAGCAAACAATTGTGAATCTAGCACTCTTTAGTCTTATTCACATGGCAAAGTTCGGGCGGGGCAGCCGTAAGTCCCGATTGGAGGAGCCGTACGTCTCGATCAGCCGAACCGTAAGCCTCGACTGGCCGTACGCCGCAGGCTTCGGGCTGTGAACCCCAGAAGTTGAGCCCTACGCCCCGATTATCGATCATGATGGCGTAACTTCCGGGTAGTACACCTCAGTTATCGAGCCGTACACCTCATTCATCGAGACGTACGTCTCATTTATTGGGCCGTGTTCACCGAGACGAGCGCCTCGCCCATCGGGCCGTCGCCCTCTTTTACGGAAAGGTACGTCTCGGCGGCCCGGCTGTTGGGACGTCGGCCCATTTTAAGGGCTATCGGGCCGTGCAGGCCGTCTAACGAGCCGTGTCTACAGTATGTGGAGTTGAAGATCTAATTTTTTTCCATTCATTGAGACGATTGTTCAACGCTGAGACTTATACGCCCATTCTCTATCTTACAGAAAATGGCTGATATGAAAACGCTTGCGGAACTAGCGGAGATCGTTCCAATCGACCCGAACGATGTCATGATCCTGGAGAACATAAAAAAGTTGGCCGTTGCCCGATTACCAGAAGGCTGGAAGCAATGGAAAGCCAGGATTTTTCGTAAAGACGAGCTCATTGGGACAGATCATGCACACCAGATCCTGAACAAGATAAGATTTGCCCTACCAACAGTGGGACTTGTACAAGCCTTCTACCCAGAGGCAACGGATTTGTAAGAACGGCCTATAGGGATATGAAGATCAAAATGCTGGAGTGGCCTTTCTGTGTGGGTTTGATAATACGGCCCACTAGTCTAGCAGCGCGTATTAGAGGGTCCGCAGCACAGAACGAGTTAGTTATCGCAGCCCTCGCGGATATGATGATTCTTATGATTTCCCGGAAGGAAGCTTCCTTGCAACTCCCTGAGGACCTTTCGGATATCGAGAGCCCTACAGACCAGACGCAGCACCCAGGTCCCTCTAAAGCAAAAAAAGAGGACCGTTTGGATAAATTGGAGAAAAGTACTGAAGAGATCAAAGCTATGTTCCATTGATCCATTGCTCGCATAAGTTTCGACTTCTGAGGGTTGACGTTCGTCAGCTGGTTTACGAAAACGAACAACAACAATTTTCGAACAACAATCGTTTATGGAACATTTTCAACCACCCGTATCAACTGCTGTTGATGATGAGGTCGAATCGGATGATGAACTGTCGTACTGTGATGGAACACAGGAAAATATACCTCCTCTTTTGGATCTGGGAGATGAACCGATGGAATACAACTTCGATTTTGACTTCAACCCGAGGACGAAGGAACAGGAACCAGCTATTCCGCCCGCGAAGCCACACATTGAAACGCAAGGCATAGAGTGTCTCAGACTCGGAACACCTTCATTCAACAGAATAAGGTATTCAGAGGCTCAGAAGAAATTGCAAGCTTCGCCTGTGTCTCTGTATCTGTAGAGTAGGGAGGGTGAGTATAGACCCACAGCACTTAGGCCACAATATGGCCCATTGTACATCTTCCCAAGGAGCCGCCCTCCTAGGACATTGTCCAACCTGCCTTATCCAGGAAGGAGGACAGGTCTCCAGGGGACATCTCCTTAATATCGGCAGGTGTAGGCCAAGACTCACCGAACACACTCTCTTATCGACGATAGCTCCGGACATTCACATAAGACATGCCTGACAGTTTCATCTTCCTGTTCACACATCCTGCATAGAGGTGTGTCCACTAGCCCCATAATATGGAGGTGTTTCCTTAGTTGACAGTGTCCAGTCAGAAATCCCACTGTTAAACGGAGGTTCTTCCTGGTCATCGCCAAATATTTATTCGGATCCAGCTTCTCAGGATCGCCCAAGGTGATCCTGGCAAAACTGCATCCTTTGGTTTCATCCCATCTCTTGAGGGATTGAGTATGGGTGTAACGTTTGGCTAGTTCCGCAATTGTCGAAGTCGTCAGGCCATGGGTATCACCTGGTCCCAAAATTTTCAGTCCAGCCGCCATCCTGGCCAAAGAGTCAGCAATGCGGTCACCTTCGCTCCTGTCGTGCCCTTTCACCCACCTTAGTACGATATTATTATCTACCAAGGCGTTAGCTAAATCTTGGTGGCACTCTAGTGCCAACATTGAGATAAAACGTTGTCTATTCAAGGTTAGTAGGGCTTGTCTACTATCAGTGCAGATTATTATGTTTTTGCCAGAGATTCCTTTTCTGGTTAGCTCTTTTGTGGCCATTGAGATACCAGCCAGTTCTGTTCGAACCACGCTCGTATTTTTTCCCATTTTCCACTCAATCCTTAGGCTGAGTGATCTGGAGTAAACTCCACATCCTGATCCTTCCTTGGTTTTTGAGCCGTCTGCGTATATGCGTATTGCATTTGCAGCATCCGCCTCAGTGTTCTGTTTTATTTGTATTTTGTTGGGTTTATTAAACACAAACCTGGGTTCAATTGCGTCACCGGCTGCCTGTAGCAGAGACACCGCAGTGAGTGCCTCCCTCCACAGGCCCCGCCTAAGTTGACCCATTCCTACCTCGGGGTTTACACCAGCCGTGCGCAATCGTAGCATGGCCATTAGCGCAACCTCCTTGACGTGCAGGTCCAGAGGTGTCAGACCAGTAACTAATTCCATTGCCGCGGTTGGTGTTGTTCTCATGGCTCGTGTGATGTTCAGACAAGCCATTCGCTGTATTTGATATAGTTTTTGGATGGCCGTTGCTTGTAGAGTTTTCGGTCCCCATGCAATGGCTCCGTACGTTAGCATAGGTCTTATTATTGCAGTGTAGATCCAGGTGACTACACGGGGCGAGAGACCCCATGTGCGTCCCACTGTCCTCCGACACCGCTCATATGCCACATATGCTCTTTTTGCTCTGCTCTGAATGTGCGAGTTCCATGTTAACTTCCTGTCGAGGGTAATACCGAGGTATTTCACCTCTTCAGAGAAGTTTAGTTTGCTTTCGAAGATTTTCGGGGGTTTCAAGCCCTATAAGCTTCTTTTCCCAGTGAAAAGGACCATCTCCGTCTTCTTGGGATTGATCGACAGTGAGTGTTCTTTACACCATGTTTCTATTCATTTGAGACCATCCTGCGCTCTATCGCACAGTGTGTTCAAAAATTTGCCGGTCTGCAAGATAACTATGTCATCTGCATATGCAATTGTGTAGAAACCATTACTGTTGGGGTGATTAATCAGGGTATCCAGGACTATGTTCCAAAGAAGGGGTGATAAGACGCCTCCCTGCGGACATCCCCTCACGACCAGTCCTCTCACAGTGATGTCTTTCACATTTATACTTATTTTTCTACTAGAGAGCATCTTGAGTGTCCATTCTCTTACTACCAGGGGTATATTCCTAGAGTTAAGTTGCTGGGTGATTGTTGGGAAGGTCGTTTTATCGAACGCTCCTTCGATATCTATGAATATACCCAGGGTGGATTCTTTATTATCCAATGATCTCTCGATTCTGCCAACCACTTGGTGAAGGGCCGAATCAGTGGACCTTCCCGGAATATATGCATGCTGATATGGATGAAGTGGATTGTGAACTAAGACTTCATCTCTTATATACCGCTCGCACAGCCTCTCCATTGTTTTCAATAAGAACGATGTGAGACTAATTGGTCGGAATGCTTTTGGTAAGGTGTAGTCCATCCTTCCTGATTTAGGTATAAACACCACTCGTACTTCTCTCCACTCACTGGGAACATACCTCAAGAGCTAATGAGGCTCTGAATATTCCGACTAGGTGCGGCATAAGAATATCCAATCCCCATTGTAGTAGGGCTGGTCTTATACCGTCAGATCCTGGTGCTTTGAAGGGGGAAAAGCCCGATATGGCCCACCTTATTCAGTGCCTTACAAGTCAATAGCCAAATAGCCAATATGTCCTCCATCGATGGAGTTCTAAATGAGCATATGAAAAAATCTGACTGCACATTGGGCGTCATACTCCATGGAATGCTTCTGCAGAGAGGAGCATTTGCAGAATCAATGAAAACTCTTATTGGAAAACATCCATTCATCAGGACTGATGTTCAAAGACTCCTAGCAGGCCCCGATTCGGCATTCAGAATACTCTCTGATGATGTTCTCCAAAATGTTTGTGGCCGCAGGGCCGAGATAATAGAGCAAAGACGAAAGCTTTTCCTACCCAGGAATACGCAAATTGCATCTTTACTCGAAGCCATTCCGCCTTCACCAACTCATCTTTTTGAGGCAGCAAAACAACTTGCTAAACAATATGGGGATACCTTTCGCGGCCCTTTCAGAAAGTCTAGCAACTACGACCACCAACGCAATATTTCCAGAAATCAAACGAAGACCGTCAAATCATTCCATCAGGGGAGAAAGACACTCAACAAAAAGGTACCCCTCCTTGCGGAGAGAAAAAATAGGTCCCAGCCAGGAGGGTCTCTCTTTCTGGAAAAACCGAAGGACCTATCAAGAAGCAGCGAAGACAATGACGACATGCTTCCATCGTTCAAGGTGGGACAGTTACAGTACCATTGGAAAGAATGGGAGAAGTTAGGCGCACCCAAACGAATTCTAAAAACCCTAAGGGGGTACTCAATCCCTTTTGTGGGGAAACCACCCTTAACGCATCTTTCAGAAGAGAGGTGTGGCGCATTTGCGACTCAAGGGATGGACAAGGAAATACGCGAAATGATACAAGAAGGTGTTCTAGAAAAATCCCATTTTCCAACGGGTTATCTATCCCGAATGTTTTTAATACCAAAAGTAGACGGTTCCACGAGACCAATTTTCAACCTGCGTGCTCTGAAGGAATATCTTTGCCCAAAGAAATTCCGACTAGTGAACCACTTGAAGATTCCTTCATTTTTACTTGGGGACTACATGACCAAGATAGACCTATCTCGACCCTATTTTCACATCCCCATAAAAGAACGATATCGGAGATTCCTATCTCGAGTACACGGAAGGGAAATTCACCACATGACATGCTTGCCATTCGGCCTATCAAGTGCACCGCTCGAATTTTCCCGCATCTCAAACTGGATGGCAAGCCAACTCCGGAAAAGAGGCAGAGTGTGGTTTATCTAGACGACTTCTTGCTCGCAAACCAGAACCCGAATGTGCTAATGCATCAGACAAAAAACGCCATATCGTTTTTGGAGACGCTGGGATGGCAGGTGAACAAAGAGAAGTCGGTAATGGTACCCCAAACGAAACTGGAATATTTAGGAATCATATGGGTACCGTAGGAAACGAAATGTTCCTGCCGGAGAGGAAGAAAACATCTATAAAAAAAGGCCTGTCCCAAATCCTGGCACACCAGCAATGGAATTGGGAAATTGCCAAGAGCCTATTGAGGAAAATGAACCACGCATCTTTTGTTGTCCCTTTAGGGCGTCTTCACTCGAGAAACATGTTACGGACCAGCCTGAAACTACCAGGACCCTGAAGGAAACCTGGTCAGCAGAACAGAGACAGTGGCATATAAACTGCAAGGAAACGCTGCTGTATACGCAGCGCTACGGGGGAATCTACCGGCCCTGAGGGGGAAAAACCATCACTATCCAATCAGACAACCGCACAGTTGTATCGTATATAAAGACCCAAGGCGGAATGAAGTCAGCGCGGTTATTGAAGGTGACATACGTACTATTGAATCTAGCGCGGAAATGGAAAATGGTACTTATTGCCCAGTACATCCCGGGAGCATACAACTGTATTGCAGACAGTCTATCGAGAAACAGTCCTCTACCAGACTGGCATCTGCTACCGAGCCTATCAAGCAGTATATCTCAGAAGTGGGGGACGCCAGAAATAGACCTGTTCGCGACCTATCAATCGAAGGTGGTGAAACGCTATGTGTCGAGGGACATGAAGGATCAATAACAAGCGGAGTTCACGGAAGCGTTCAGCACAGTTTGGCGCCATCACCTAGCATGGATATTTCCTCCCCCCCAGCCTGAAACCATTTGAACTCGGCAGAAGGGACATGTATCCTAATCACTCCAAAATGGGACAAAGTCTTCTGGAGAACAGATGTGAAAGCCCTAGCAATTTCTCCCCCGCTTCAGTTAACGAACCTTCGCGTGCACTTGATCGATGCCCAAACGAGAAAACCTACCACAGGCGGGAAAACATCGCTTGGAGGCCTGGAGGGTACAGGGTGGTCAGACCTGATTGGTACATGGTCCAACGAAGACAGGCTTCTGCTCGAAAAGTCATGGCGAAGATCTTCATTGAAAACATACGCTTCACCATGGAAGGAATGGCTTGCCTGGACCAAAGGCAAGAATGTATCAGCAGACGACCCCGATCCAAGAGTACTATCCCAATATCTCGCCCACTTATTCCGCGTCAAGAAATTCGGCGAGTACAATTAAGCTACACAAGTCAGTGATAGCCACGTTTGCCGACCCCACCAGGAGTGAAGGAATCTCTAGCCACCCTCTTATCAAAAGGATGCTCAAGGCCATTGAGACCACCAAACTACTTTCAAGCAAAAGAATATGGGACATAAATAGTTTGATAACGTGGATGATGTCTGATGTAGTAAACAGAAAAAGCATTTTCCAGGTATCCCGAAGACTGGCCCTCATACTGTTATTAGCATCCGGTAAAAGAATACATGATTTAACTCTTTTGAAAATCGATGACGAATCCATGGTGGTAGAAGATGACGCTATATCATTTTGGCCAGGGTAGGGTTCCAAAACGGACACCAACCGTTATAGGCAGTCTGGTTGGAAGCTTTTGAAGCAATCTGATCCGGACCTGGATCCGGTGAGCTGGCCAAAATCCCTGATAGAGGTTTCAAGTTGCCGAAGAAAAGCACGGGATGACCTGACTAACCTTTTCAACAACTCGGGGAAAAGTGGCTCCAGCGTCGAGAGCAGCCATTGCAGGGTGGATAAAGACAGCATTCTCGAGAGCCGGAATGAAGTATGCTCCGGGCAGTATAAGATCCGCGGTCTCTTCATCACGCTTCGATAATGAGATTCCTCTGGATATCATCCTGAAAAACGAAAATTGGAAGGACAAGAAAACTTCTTCAGGCATTACTAAAAAAAGATTGATCGGCCTACACATTGCCCCTCACAGAATGGCATCTGTGAGTCGTCTTTTCTTCCCATCTAATGGTTTTGTTTTTCTTTTGAAAAAATGTAATGTTGTTTGCCAAGATTCTTAGGATAGAGTTTTAAGTATATTATATACTTATATAATGAGAATAAATGAATAATCACAGTACGCTACCACGTCGTCAGAACCTAAACACTTCTCATAAGGGTCAAGCCGACGGCACAGGACTAAAATATACAGCGTTTTTTTCCCCGAAGGGTGAAAAAACGACTTATTTTAGGCCTTGCCTAGGCTTGACCCCAGTAAGCCCTTGACGAATTACTTAGAAAAGGTACTGAGGAAAGATTCTTCCCTGTCGAACGGGCGCGCGGTGGCCCTACTCGGGAGAGCTGAACGGACGTGGAAGGGGGAAAGCACGAGGAATAAGGACGCAATGCGCACTGGCAAGGGTATGATGAGGAACGTAATCTCATAAAGCTCAAGCCTAGGCAAGGCCTAAAACAAGTCGTTTTTTCCCCTCCGGGGAAAAACGCTGTATATTATTGAGAAAAGGTAAGATCGTCCTGAAAAAACATGAACACTCGCACAACACGAGGAAAAGAGATGGCGTCTTTAATCCACGTAGCGAGAAAACAATTGGTCAAAAAAGTGTGGACTATATAGCGCCTAGGATTTCATCAATGCTACCAGCCGAACTTAAAAATATCCTGGGATACCATCAGTACAGAAAAAGATTGAAGGAATGGATATTTGATAAGCCTCGGAATTACTTCCAATATAATTTATATAATTTAAACAAATGAAATCAAATGAAATATAAAAAAAAATTAATGAATGTCAATACAATTACACTAGCATATGGGCATGGATATGTATATATAGTATGTGAAACGATTGCATTGTATTGCTTATGCAGTACTGCAGTTCTGCAATGCTCCCGCAGTACATTGTATCTTTGTATATTTTGTATGTGTGAATTTCTACCCTAATTACCCAAATAAGGCATAGCCTGTGCAGGACAACTTTTACTATATTTTGTCGCACGTTTGAACGATGCCAGAAACCCAAATTATGACAAAAATATCCGAAATAAAGACTAACTACCCGATCAAGCCAACTATAAACCTTAATTTGTCTAAAAGTTATATTTTACATATCACTTTACTTATTTTCTTACTGTGTATCATCATATAGAATTGTTGAATCCATTTGGAACCTTTTTTTGTATACGTATGTAGGTATATGTCACGTACAAGCAGTAAAACTGACTGCTTCTGTGATATTTTTTCAAAATTATACATATATTTATCTTGTGAAATTTGTATTGAATTTATATTGAATAAACATTATTATTATTATTATTATCAAGGTTTTATGAAAGTCACCAAATATTCAAACTTACGAAAAAGATAACAAGAACTTTTTCTTCAAGTAATTTCAATTTCAAACAAATTGCTCATTTTCTGTGTTTGTTGAGAGCGATAATTTATAAATTTCTTGAAACTTGATTTTTAATAAAGTGTTGTGTGCTTGGCCGGGAAGGTATATTGATAACATATTATTTGAAAGACTTACTAACTGGTTGAATTAAACCATCACAATTGTGTCTGAACCTCGAGTTGGGACGGTTGAACCCCTTCATCACCAACGGTGCCACCATCTCCAATCACCTGATGCGAATGCGGAACAAACTAAAACTTTTGAAACATCAATTCAGAAGCAAACCACAATAATAAAGGTAGAATTCAACTCCCATCTGAAAGATAACACAACTAAAATAGAGAGAACGAACTTGGAATTGACAGAAGCTGAAAAGAATAATTTGTTCCTGGAGCGAAAAATACGCAAAAATAACATCATTATTTTCGGTCTAGATGTTGATAAAAATAATATTTTTCAGGAAACTCTTGCTAAACTCAACAATGTTCTCGGTCTGAACATTTCTGAGACAGAAATTAATAATATATACACTACCGGTAGAAACCAGAAACCTCCTGTTATTTTGGAATTCATCTCCTACTTAAAAAAAAGCCCAGGTGTTTTCTAACCGAACAAAACTCAAGGGATCAGGCATTTTGTTCACCAATGACTTATCTGTAGAAGACAGACATCAGCAGAAGATTTCGAGAGAGCATTTCAAAAATCAAAGGAAACACGCTTATAATTGATGGAAAAGTATTCACAATCGAAGAGTTAAAAGAATTGGAAGAGAGAGCAGAAATTGATAGTGAACTCGAAGGTGGGGAGCCGAACGAGCTGAATCCTGATAGTAAAAAGATTTCTGGTTAACGCCAGTAAGAAAAACAAAACACAGTATAGCCCGAAAACCCAGGCGACCAGTGGTGGAGCGAGATCACTCCGAAGACTTGCTAAGCAAAACTAAAATCTATTCCATTTTTATTCTTTTTTACGTCTGCCTTTATCTGCTGGGTTTTTGTTAATATTCGATATCATATTTCCTTCATACATGATACACTTGAACTAGAACAATAATATATGTATCGTATTCCTTCACATCTGTTTTCATATTATGAGTATATTTTCAGAAATGCGTAGTTTGGTCATTGGACATTTGAACATAAGATCGCTATCTGCTAAGATCTGTCATTTGAGGGATAATATCTCACATTGTCCATATGATATAATGTCTTTAACAGAAACCATGCTACAACCGAACATAGACGATATCTTAATTCGTATAAACAATTACAAACTCTTTCGTAGAGATCGCTTGGAACAGGGGGGAGGTGTTTGTATTTACATCAGAAATAATTTTGAAGTAGCTCATATGGATAATTTAGTTGTTGGAGAAGTTGAACAATTGTGGATATCTTTTCAATATGATAAAAGTGTTCGTGCTGTAGGTGTAGTATACCGGCCGCCTAGGCAGGCAATTAACGTTTTTACCACAGAAATTGAAGCAACTCTAAGCGAACTTTCTCCTGTCTATGATCAAATTATTTTTTGCGGGGATCTCAACTTTGATTTCCTCGAACCTAACTCTCCTGGTACTATAAAAATACAGAATGTAATTGACGCTTTTGGTCTTACTCAAACAGTTGATAAACCCACTCGGGTATACCGATCTAGAGCAACACTTCTAGATGTTTTTCTATGTTCAGTGTCAGTCGATGTGACTAAATGTGAGGTATTGGAGAATACCAATATCCCGTCTGATCATAGTATGATTGTTTTGTATATTGGCCAAGTATTGAATCAAAATGAGGAAGATATTTTTACAACTAGAAGTCTGAAGAAAATAAATTCAGCGGATTTTCAACTCAACCTTGCCGCCTTACCCTTTTCAGATATGTTTACATTCGATCAGGTTGATATGAAATTTTCGCCATTCATGCACCCCTTAAAACTTTCAAAATAAAAAAAAGCAGTACTGTCCGTGGCTCACCGATAATATGAAATTTATGATGGAACTGCGGACAAGAAGACTTAGGAACAAATTTGGAAGCTAAGAATTCGAAAATGTGATCATTTTCTATTTTCCGCTGAGGGAATTGGTAAGGATTCTCAGTTATTTTGATTTTCATAATATTATACCAAGTATCTGAAATATCAGGAGAAATATCATCTACAACAGAAAAATTGTTACGTTTTATCCCTGGGATCGTCGACTAAAACACCAAACAACACTATTATTATATACCTGCGTACCTATCGAGAATCCTCGAGAGAAGCCCCGATGACGTGTCTCGGATTCTCCAGGCGGCATTTTACGGGTTTTTGGAAAATGACGTTCGCTACGACGCGATCCCTCGTCTGCGTTTACGATCTCGTCAGGGCCGGCGCTAGGACGTAACATTATCCCCCTCTCAATTTTGATCGTCCCGATCAAACAAAATATCATTATGCCCATTGTAACATTTTGGTCTCTTTAGGTGTACGACTTTCATTTTTGTTCTAGGCTTACGTTGAACACTGTACACCACATCATTCATCCTACGACGGGGGTTGTACAGCCACACTCGATCTTCTTCTTGAAATCCGCCAGTATTTGCCTTCCGATAGTGCCGCGCCTTCCTCCTGTCAATGCGCTCTAACATCTCTTGTCGCTTAGGAAATGGAACTCTTCTTGATGTTTGATGAATCGAGTGGACTTGGCCAATGTCGACTTCTTGTTTGACCAAGTCAGCCCTTTCAGTTGTTTCCAACTCGGATGTCACTTGTACCTCCAACGCGACACCTGGCGGCTCTCACAGGGATGGCTGGTTTTGTCTTCACCCGGGCTTGTCCGAAACCCGATTTGTTGGTGGAATCATCCCATGGCCGGGCGCTGCATTCAAGGTCATTATTCACTGTCACACGAGCTAATTCCTTCGATAGTGCAGGGATTCTCGCGGTTTCCGGTTATCGCTGTTTCACAGGCATTGTCCTTTCTGCTGGAGTTGCAAGGACAAATCCTTCTCCTCCGAACCTTATAATCTTTTGCTCATTGTCGAATGAAATTCCATGGTCACTGATCAAGTCCATTCCGAGCATGAGTTCATCTTGTTCATCTTCTATATCTGCGACGTAGACTGTACCTGTGAGGGTGAGTCGCCCAAGAATCAACGTAATTTCAGCCTCTCCTCGAATAGGTGCGTTTTCACCAGTGACTGTCCGAATCACTACGTTGGATGAAATAGGCTTCACGTTTCCAGGCCAAAGGATGTCGCTGCGTACCAAGGAAACTGCAGCACCGGTGTCTATGGTGCATATTATATCCATTTTATTCAATTTCCCTGGAATGGTAAGGCTCTCAGATGTTCTTTTCAGCCTGTCAACACAGATGACCCTCGGTGACCTTGACCTCGCAGGTGATTGCGAACTTGGCGGCGTCCTGGCAGAAGAGTTGGATTTTGGTGGCATTCTCACCTTGCAATCTTTCATGAAATGCCCTGATCTTTCACATCTGTAACATTTTCTCCGTGGCATTCTCTCCTTGCAGTCTTTTATAAAATGTCCCGGCCTCCAACATCTATAGCAAATCCTCTGCGGCATCTTCACCCAACAGTCTTTGATGAGGTGTCCCAGTTTTCCACATCGGTTGCACGTTCTATTCTTCTGGGTGTTCATTCCACTTATCAACGATTTGATCTCCTCAAAAAATTTCTCAAATGAACCGCTCGTCGCGCCAGATCTATGTTCAGGATCGTCAATTGTTACCGCTCGCACTTTCGGCCTTGAGGTGTTGAAGGCCGCCTCCACTCCTAGCGAACGTACCAAGGCATCGCTACTCCTTTTGAAACTTGTAAGTCGCAAGAGTTCTTTGGGTTTCTGGGTCTCTAAGTCCGTCAATAAATATCTGCACAGCCAACTGCTCCTTGAAATCTACGGGCGCATCTGGGTACGCCAACTGGATCAGGCGTCGAACATCTGCCTCGAATTCTTGCAGACTCTCACCTGATTTTTGTGTGCGAGTCTTCAGTTGTGCCCGGTATAGCTGTTCTCGATGTAGATCGCCATACCTCAACTCTAGTGCAGAAATCAGGTCCTCATATTTCTTCTGCTGTTCTATGGGTATCGTTTGCAATATACCCAAAGCTGGCGCTCTCAACGCTACTATGAGTGCCGTAGCTTTTTTTTCTTCGCCCCATCTATTGGTTTCTGTCGCAGCCTCAAATTGTCGACGATACATGGACCAAGACGACTGTCCATCAAAAGTCGGCGGTTTTACGGAAATTCCTGATGTTGCAACCCTGTCTTGGCGATCTTGGTTCTTGAGAAGAGCTATCTGTTTTTCTAAACCTCTCATTTTTTTTATCTCACTTCTCATCTCCTCTCGCATTATATCCACTTTCTTATGAAATTTATCGTCGATTTTCTTGACGTCTTTCTTCAGTTCTTCTTTTAATTTTTCCACTCGTACTTCGGTTTCATGTGAAACATGCTCGAAGAACTTGTCCTGATGTTCTATAACGTTCGGGATGTCTGCCCTCCACTGTTTTTCTATTAGACCTAATTCATTCTTTTGTTCTTCTCCCACCTTCTTCTGTTCTTCTAGAATTTTCTGGATTGCTTCTCGTTTTATTTTTTCACGTTCTCGTTCTTTCCTCTGTTCTTCGAGAATTTTCTGGATTCCGTCCTCTCGCCCTTTCTCTGTTTTTCGAGAATTTTCTGGAGTGTTTCTTCCCGTTCTTTCTTTTCAGTTTCTCGTCCTAATTTACGTTCTTTCTTTTCATTTTCTCGTTCTGATTCTCGTTCTTTCCTTTCATTTCCGAGAATTTTCCGAAGTGCTTCTTCTCGATCTTTCTTTTCATCTTCTCGTTCTTTCTTTTCATTTTCGAGAATTTTCCTGAGCGATTCTTCTCTTTCTTGTTTTTCCTCCTGCCGTCGCTTTTCATCTTCCTGTCGTCGCTTGTCGTCTAATTCTTTTTCTTCCAGCCGTCGCTTTTCATCTTCCTGTCGTCGTTTTCCCCAACCCGCAAATTGGTTTTGGATAAAATTCAACATATCCTCCATCGTATCGTGAAATGTATTTCTCGTATTCACCATAAATTGTTTTTATTTATCAGCAGAATTCCACCTCCGACACCACTGTTACGATAATTCCTCTAAAAATCCCACTTCTGACACCACTGTTACAATATATCCCTGGGTTCGTCGATTAAAACACCAAACAACACTTAACTTCTTTTATTATAACTCTCTATCACAATACAATACAACACAATCACTTAAATCGCTCCGATAACTTTCCAATGCTCGGTACTAAACTCTTTGTACTAAAAATTCTACACGTCAACTACTTGCACTTAGCAATAACAAAACTCTTTCCACTTAGCTCTACTAAACTCGCTCCACTTAGCTCTACTAAACTCGCTCCACTTAGCTCTGAATACAAACTTCCGAATAACTAACTCTCCGAATAAAAACTTGTCTCGTAACTAACTCTCCGACTAACTAACTCTTCCGCGGCGAAGTCTGTCCCGTATATATACACCTACGTACCTATCGAGAATCCTCGAGAGAAGCCCCGATGACGTGTCTCGAATTCTCCAGGCGGCATTCTACGGGTTATTGGAAAATGACATTCGCTACGACGCGATCCCTCGTCTGCGTTTACGATCTCGTCAGGGCCGGCGCTAGGACGTAACATTATCCCCATCTGTTACGGTGCGAATTTGCAGCCTCTTATTATAACTCCAATCATCTCCCAATTTGGATTATTTGATGACATAATTTATAAACGTGGCTCCCTGGCTAGTAGCTTACTCAGCAATAATTGTTCATATGGAATGGATGGGGTATCTTGATAAGCAGCGCAGTGATTCCGAAGGATGAATCTGCCACTAGAACATAGATACTTGTCATTCATGATCCTCATTTCTTAAATATAGGTACTTACATGCATTTTCCCACCCCATTGGCTTCAACCAGATGAATATCGAAAATACCTTTCATTACAAATAAAAATTTAAGTCATAACCTAGTATTTTGCTTTGTTGACGTTCACCCTGTTTGGGCCAGCTGTCAGAATAGTTGTCAAGTGTCACTGAATGACTTGACTTGATAATGAATTGACTTTTCGAAAGGCATACTCCTTCTTCATCTTTAAACCTCGTGGAAATGAATGTCTCTCTCTATAAAAGGCCTTATCTCTCTCTTTCACTGACTTTCTTCGATGAAGCATGTGCTTTCGATTTTCGCTGTAATTTGCGGATTTTTCTTAGTGAAAATACATTAGCAGACGAAGATTCAATTTTGTATGTGATTATTTGGATAATCCTTACATAACTCTACTGAGATTCGAGTCTTCGAACTGCATTCGTTTCTTCGTGAAACTCTCTTCGAGGCCACACAATATCTACGGTAGGTACCCATCATCCATAACTTCCTGAAAAAGAAAATAACTGATATTAATAACCCTTTCAGGCCTCATTAGTACCACTCATAACATACCAGTAGTCAATATACCTGTATCATACGCTACTCCCCCTGTAACCAAACCCACTGGGTCACAGGCATTGCAGCAGAAGTAGTTAGCTTACTCAGCTTGCAGTAGGATGCTTACACCTTAGTTATCACATGGTGCAGGCCTAGCAGTAGTCGTAGTTGTCTTTCTCAGCTTGTAGTAGTATGCTTACACCCTGGTTATCGAATGGGACATCAAGTACCGACCGGAACAGGAAGAGCTGCCACCATCCTACCACAGTACAAGTAAGATCTTTCCATATTTGAACGATACTGTTGCTAAATATACTCGCTGCTGTCGCTTGGTTGATTTGCATTGGAACTGTGTAACTTGTAGTGAACGCTTCGAAGTAGATATCTAGTTATTGGACATGGTTTTGAATGTTGCTTTATGGTGATACCAGTACATCTAATCTGAAACATACATCAATTCATAACAATTCATATATTCTCTCCATTCTGGATGTTAATCATAATAATACTTACCCACTACCGATATGTGCACCGATAGTATATACTAGAGGGGTCTCTGATTGATTGATTTCAGGAATTTGATTGTGACTTAGAGCGTTGAGCACTAGTTAATAGACTGTGATCCTATTTTCTAGCCAAGTAGGTAGAATACCATAACAAATTATCACATAATCCATAACATTTTTCATACATCCTATGTACCCATTTATAAATAGAAATCAGCTGTTTGGCGTTTGAGCTGAAAAGCTGAATTTAAAATTGGGCTGCAGAACCAGAGCGAAACCCAGCTCCGAGGTAATACTGATTTTCCCCCGAGTATCGGAACTGTCACTAACCAGTGCTGAAATTATAAACCTAGATTGAAAGTTGCCTTTTGATTATTACACCCATATATCCCTCTCCGCTGATGAAAGCTAGCCGATCTTTTGTTAGGACTTTTCCCCAGTTACTCTTCAAAAATAAAGTTAGTTGGGATTTAACAAGAAAAAGCGGACCTAACAAATTTGGCGCCCAACGTGGGAGTTTTTTTTCATTCGTGCAACTTTCAATTGTTGTCTGACACATTTAGTGACTGGACCCTAAGCACATCGCTTGACGGTGATAATTTCAGCACTTTTTTTTTTAAAAAAGAGACGTTTTCAATTCTCTCTTTCGTTCCTCTTGATAAATATAAATATATATATAGGGTGATAATTTTTATCACACTCCTTTAGACTTTAGATAAATTTCAAGATCATTTGTAAATATACTTGGCGCTCGTCTTGTTCCGAGTACTGCGTGTGCCTACTTTCTTTATTCCACTTTCCCACTGAACATTGCATATTTCACTACACAGGGTGGACTTTCTATTTATGCCATTGGGTGATATAAGGTATACAGGGTGGATCACAAATCAGCTTAGGTTGAAAACAAATTATATACAAGGCTGGTTCATTGAACAATGTTTATTTGAATTTTTTTTTTGTGATATAGGTACAGTGAGTACTTCGATTAGTTTTGGGTTCTTTTTTTTTTCTCCTGGTAAGAGAGGGGTTGTGTAAATAATATATTGCATGGAATTATTTGCAATAAGATTTATTTTTTTGTTTTTCTTACTTTCATTATATTTCATCATGGAGGTTAACCGTCTCCTGAAAGATGAAATTATTAATGAGCTTTTGATAAGAGTATTACCTGTCCAACCTACAGTGGCGGAAAATAGAACCGCTTTGAGAGGTGCTTTACGTTGCGAGCGGGAAGGCGTTCCTACACCAATATTTACGGGAACTTTGCGTTCTGATTTCGAAATTGAAATTTGTAAGAACAAGTTAGTAGAGTTGGACAACGATATTCAAAATTTTGATATGGCAAATCGTATCAACGAGTTCAAAAGGATTTCGTCACGTCTGATTCATCTTCAGTTACGCTTGAGAAGGATTCCTCAGGGAAGTGAAGAGCAAGAAGAGTCAAGAAGGAATATGGTATGCCGCTGCATGCAACTTATCGACAAAGCTGGGAGTCTCAATGAACAATCAGCTTCATTGGAAAATAAAGGTAGGGCAACTAGTTCTAATAGGACAGAATATCCAAACCAAGAAAACAGAGTCGAATGGAGTATTTTGGATGAACCAGTCCCTCTAATCCCAGAATTGGTGAATACAGGCACACCTTCCGGTGGTACGAAGGTCGACAAGTACGTGGCAGCTGCCTCAAATTTCTCACTTTCGGAAAATGTTGGTGATCAATTGGATTTCAACTTAATCAACCTCGATGATCCGGAGATGATCAGACACGAGAAGACATACCGAATTGAAGACACTAGTCGTTCAAAAGGGGGATCTCGGCGAATAGTTGAAAACTGCGACTCGTGGAGTTACCTAGCAACTTGTGGATCAATGTTGCCGCCTAGAATTCACGAAGGTTCACCTCAAGGAGAGAGAGATGACGCTTCTCTCCTATATGGAGATTTCAGTCCTAAAGATGAGGCTTCGCTCCTATATGGAAATTTCGTTCCCACCACTAACTTCTCCCACGACGCAGACGACAGATTAAGGAACACACTCCTTACTCGTCCCATACATCAAGGGGAAAGTCATCATTCCTATTTCGATGTATCTCGTTGGAAGTTACACTTCGATGGAGAATCGAGTGTCACCAATTTTTTAGAAAGATTGGAAGAACTCAGGATTTCCAGAAACGTAGACCGGAACCAGTTACTAAGGTCTGCGACAGAACTATTCACCAAGGATGCTTTATTGTGGTACCGGACCCATAAATTCGAAACATGGGATCAATTAGTGTGTAAACTCGAAGAAGATTTCCAACCTTATAATTACGAGTATGATCTCTGGGAGGAGATTCGGCAGAGGACACAGGGAACTAAGGAAAGGGTTATAACATATGTTTCAGCAATGGAAAATCTTTTTAACAAATCAGGAACCAAGAAGCCATCAGAAGAAACTCGAGTTCTCACAATTCGACGGAATATGCTGCCCAATATCCAGTCTCAGTTGGCCCTCCATGATATCAACTCTCTTTCAGATTTAGTTAGGCTCAGTAGAGCCATCGAAGAAACTTGCTTGAGAATGCAACAGTTTTGTCCTCCGCCTACAAACGACAAACAGTTGCTGGAGCCCGAATTGGCATACAGAAAACCTCCGAGTTCCCATGGATATCGTGCGCCTACCGTGTCAACCGTGACAAGGAATCCTCAGGAGAGCACCAGAGACTATTTACATCATTCAATACCATCTGAGGTTCCCAAGAGTACCCTTGAATCGCCCCGTTGTTTCAACTGTAATGAAGTAGGTCACCGCTTCAAGAAATGTGGGAAGCCACAAAATCTTTTCTGCTTCAAGTGTGGGTATGCCCAGGTCACAGTTAAAAACTGCCCAAATTGTCAAAAAAAAGGCAGGGGAGGACAGCAGTAGACCGGCTGGAGTCCTCCCTTTCAACAAATCCGGTTGACCAACGGACAACTATGGCCGTACTAAATTATGTTTTGGCTCATGCCAAAAATGATCTTCGACCATAATTGACTGTGCAGGTGTATGGACGTGACATTTAGGCACTTCTGGACTCTGGTTGTTCTACATCAATACTGGGCCAGTTAGGCTGGAATCTCTTGAGAGACGTTTGTCGGCTTAACGTTGTGAACACGAAGAGTTGCACAATTGCAAACGGAGACACTTGTGCAGTTTTAGGAAGCGTATTTCTTCCATTGAAACTACAGGAAAAATTTCAGGTATTTGAACTATTAGTAGTTCCGACTCTACCTCATTTAATGATCTTAGGTGTGGACTTCTGGATCAAAATGGGGATCATTCCCGATTTGTATTCGGGACAGTAGTGTTTCAGGAGAGACGGTGAAATTATTCCAGAAGTGGGTGTTATCCAGACTTTGGATAACTTATCTACAGATGAGCGGTGTCAGTTGGATGACCTGATACAGTCAACATTTAAGGCAATGGGTGATAAGCTAGGGTGTACCAATATTGTGGAGCACACGATTCGTACAAACTCGGCACCGATAAAGCAAAGGCACTACCCTCTAAGTCCCGCTCTGCAGAAGCAGGTAAATGAGGAGCTAGAGCGAATGCTGGCCGATGACATCATTGAACCTTCTACGTCACCATGGGCTTCACCGATAGTTCTAGTGAGGAAAGCAGATGGACGATACAGGTTTTGTGTCAACTATAAAAAGTTGAATGAAGTGTCCCTCCCCGATGCTTATCCACTACCGTTTGTTAATGCCACTCTTGATAAACTGCGAGACGCTCGATACTTAACTACACTCGACATAAAGTCGGCATATTGGCACATTCCTGTAGCCAAAGACTCTCGACCGCTCACTGCCTTCGTAGTACCCACTCGGGGACTCTTCCAATTTAAGAGGATGCCATTCGGGCTGCACAACGCTCCGGCCACGTGGCAGCGCTTTATTGATACAGTTATCGGGTTCGATCTTGAGAAATACGTATTTGTATACTTGGATGACGTTATAATTTGTACTTCAACTTTTTCCGAGCATCTTCGAGTCCTAAAGGAAGTCATTTCTCGGCTTTGTCGAGCTGGTCTCACTTTGAATCAAGAAAAATGCAATTTTTGCAAACCTGAACTCAGGTACTTAGGGTATGTCGTTAATGGATCAGGTCTCATGGTAGATCCGGAGAAAGTGGAGGCGATTATTAGGATTCCAAGTCCACAGAATGTCTCTGAAGTTCGACGTATAGTGGGACTGGCGTCGTGGTACCGACGGTTCGTACCTAATTTTTCATCTGTCCTGTCACCCCTAACCGCGTTGTTGAGGAAAAATCACCGTTTTGAATGGACCACTCAGTGTGAAGAAGCATTACAAACAGTGAAGAATCATCTAGTCTCCGCTCCAATTTTATCCTGCCCGGACTTTGAGAGGCCCTTTACGATACAAACGGACGCATCTGACTACGGATTGGGCGCTGTACTTTCACAAGTTCACGAAGACGGTGAAAAAGTTATTTGTTTCTTGAGTCGATCACTGACCAAGAACGAAAGAAAGTATAGCGTCACCGAGAAAGAATGCCTTGCTGTATTATTTGCAGTGGAAAAGTTGAGACCCTATATAGAGGGCACTCATTTCACGGTACTAACTGACCATTACAGTCTGAAATGGTTGTTTTCCATTAAGGATCCGGTAGGTAGGATCGCCCGTTGGGCACTCCGCCTGCAGCAGTATGATTTCGACATTGTGCACCGGAAAGGGAGGGACCATATTGTCCCTGACACCCTTTCACGGGCTGTACCTGCTGTAGACGCTGTCGAAAATCATGATGCTGCTGGTGAAGCGTCTATCGCTGACCACTGGTACCTGAAAATGGTAGATCGCGTGAGAACAAAACCAGAAAAATATTGTCTTTGGCGCTTGGAGGGAACTAAATTGTTCGAACGGAGAAAACTTCAGTATCCGAACCTAGATGATGGAGTAAACGAATGGTTGGAGGTGGTACCAAAAGGCTTACGGAAACAAATAATTAGGGAATCCCACGATCCCCCGTTGTGTGGCCACTTGGGGATCTATAAAACACTTGGGAGGTTGTGTTCACGATTTTATTGGCCCAAAATGGCTTTTGATGTAGCAAAATACATTCGACAATGTACAGCATGCCTTCAAACCAAACCGGATCAGAAACGACCGGCTGGTCTCATGCTCAGTTCGACTTCAACGGCTACCAGGCCCTGGCAGATGTTGAGCATCGATTTAGTAGGTCCGTTACCCCGAACTTCTTCTGGCTATTGCTTCATAATTTCAGTCTGTGACTGCTTCAGCAAGTTCACGTTACTATTTCCCCTCAGGGCTATCACAGCCTCCAGCGTAACTCGGGTTCTAGAAGAACAAGTCATACTTATATTCGGTGCCTCAGATAAAATTATTGTAGACAACGGTAAACAATTCAGGTTAGAATTATTTCAGAAAAAAGCAGAAGAGTATGCGATTGAAATTGCATTCGTTGCCAATTACCATCCACAGGCAAACCCTGTTGAACGGGTTCACAGGGTTGTGAAAACCATGCTATCGGCGTATGTGACTGAGAATCACAGCAGCTGGGAAAAATATTTGCCCAAGGTAGCGTGGGCGTTAAGATCAGCTAAGCATGAAGTGACGGGTCACACTCCCAACTTTATTTTTTTGGGCAAGAAATCCAAAGTCAAGGCAATCTACAAGTCACCAATGAGGCTAAATCAGTCGTGGACCCTCAGGTTCGGTCGGACACCCTAAAATGCATTTATCAAGAGGTATCACGAAAACTTCTGAAGGCCTACGAACAAAGTAGGAAAGTTTATAATCTCCGGAGGCGCGATGAACGATTTTCTGTTGGACAAACGGTGTGGAGGAAGAACTACGCAATTTCCAACGCGGCAAACCGCTTCACTTCCAAATTTGCTCCCAAATATATAGGACCATTCACCATACACAACGTACTGTCTCCATGGTCATACGAACTGAAGGACGAGTCAGGAAAAATCTGCGGCAGTTGGCATGCCAAAGATCTTAAGGCGCACCCTCCTGATAACGAATGATTCGATTTCATTCATTCGATGCTTAGCATCACTAAATTCAATATTTCTAATCAGATAAAGAAGGCATGGGTTATGCATTCTGATATTCGGAATTGAAAAGTTTTTTTTGGAAAAAAACTTTTTCTGGGAAAGAGGGGTGTTGTTACGGTGCGAATTTGCAGCCTCTTATTATAACTCCAATCATCTCCCAATTTGGATTATTTGATGACATAATTTATAAACGTGGCTCCCTGGCTAGTAGCTTACTCAGCAATAATTGTTCATATGGAATGGATGGGGTATCTTGATAAGCAGCGCAGTGATTCCGAAGGATGAATCTGCCACTAGAACATAGATACTTGTCATTCATGATCCTCATTTCTTAAATATAGGTACTTACATGCATTTTTCCACCCCATTGGCTTCAATCAGATGAATATCGAAAATACCTTTTATTAAAAATAAAAAATGAAGTCATAACCTAGTATTTTGCTTTGTTGACGTTCACTCTGTTTCTAGCTTCCTCCTGTCAATGCGCTCTAGCATCTCTTGTCACTTAGGGAATTGAACTCTTCTTGATGTTTGATGAATCGAGTGGACTTGGCCAATGTCGACTTCTTGTTTGACCAAGTCAGCCCTTCCAGTTGTTTCCAACTCGGATATGTCACTTGTACCTCCAACGCGACACCTGGCGGCTCTCACAGGGATGGCTGGTTTTGTCTTCACCCGGGCTTGTCCGAAACCCGATTTGTTGGTGGAATCATCCGATGGCCGGGCGCTTCATTCAAGGTCATTATTCACTGTCACACGAGCTAATTCCTTCGATAGTTCAGGGATTCTCGCGGTTTCCGGTTATCGCTGTTTCACAGGCATTGTCCTTTCTGCTGGAGTTGCAAGGACAAATTCTTCTCCTCCGAACCTTATAATCTTTTGCTCATTGTCGAATGAAATTCCATGGTCACTGATCAAGTCCATTCCGAGTATGAGTTCATCTTCTGTATCTGCGACGTAGACTGTACCTGTGAGGGTGAGTCGCCCAAGAATCAACGTAATTTCAGCCTCTCCTCGATTAGGTGCGTTTTCACCAGTGACTGTCCGAATCACTACGTTGGATGAAATAGGCTTCACGTTTCCAGGCCGAAGGATGTCGCTGCGTACCAAGGAAACTGCAGCACCGGTGTCTATGGTGCATATAACATCCATTTTATTCAATTTCATGGGAATGGTGAGGCTCTCAGATGTTCTTTTCAGCCTGTTAACACAGATGACCCTCGGTGACCTTGACCTCGCAGGTGATTGCGAACTTGGCGGCGTCCTGGCAGGTGAGTTGGATTTTGGTGGCATTCTTACCTTGCAATCTTTCATGAAATGCCCTGATCTTTCACATCTGTAACATTTTCTCCGTGGCATTCTCTCCTTGCAGTCTTTTATAAAATGTCCCGGCCTCCAACATCTATAGCAAATCCTCTGCGGCATCTTCACCCAACAGTCTTTGATAAGGTGTCCCAGTTTTCCACATCGGTTGCACGTTTTCTTCTTCTGGGTGTTCATTCCACTTATCAACGATTTGATCTCCTCCAGAAATTTCTCAAATGAACCGCTCGTTGCGCTGGATCTATTTTCAGGATCGTCAATTGTTACCGCTCGCACTTTCGGCCTTGAGGTGTTGAAGGCCGCCTCCACTTCTAGCGAACGTACCAAGGCATCGCAACTCCCTTCGGAACTTGTGAGACGCAGAGTTCTTTGGGTTTCTGGGTCTCTAAGTCCGTCAATAAATATCTGCACAGCCAACTGCTCCTTGAAATCTACGGGCGCATCTGGGTACGCCAGCTGGATTAGGCGTCGAACATCTGCCTCGAATTCTTGCAGACTCTCACCTGATTTTTGTGTGCGAGTCTTCAGTTGTGCCCGGTACAGTTGTTCTCGATGTTGATCGCCATACCTCAACTCTAGTGCAGAAATCAGGTCCTCATATTTCTTTTGCTGATGTATGGGTAAGGATTCTCAGTTATTTTCATTTTCATATTATTATACCAAGTATCTGAAATATCAGGAGAAATATCATCTAGAGCAGAAATATTGTTACAATTAATCTCTGGGTTCGTCGATTAAAACACCAAACAACACTGAACTCCTTTTATTATAACTCTCACACAATATCACAATACAATACAACACAATCACTTAAATCGCTCCGATAACTTCCCAATGCTCGGTACTAAACTCTCTGTACTAAAAATTCTACACGTCAACTACTTGCACTTAGAAATAACAAAACTCTTTCCACTTAGCTCTACTAAACTCGCTCCACTTAGCTCTGAATACAAACTTCCGAAACTAACTCTCCGAATGAAAACTTGTCTCGTAACTAACTCTCTGACTAACTAACTTTCCCGCGGCGAAATCTGTGCCGTATATATACACCTGCGTACCTATCGAGAATCCTCGAGAGAAGCCCCGATGACGTGTCTCGAATTCTCCAGGCGGCATTTTACGGGTTCTCGGAAAATGACGTTCGCTACGACGCGATCCTTCGTCTGAGTTCACGATCTCGTCAGGGCCGGCGCTAGGACGTAACAATATTTTGAATAGAATCACTTTGAGGGATATGTGATAGAGCGTCCGGTACGATATTTGAGGAACCTTTCCGGAACTTCATGTCAAATGAAAACTGTCCCAGGCGTAGAACCCACCGATCATGTTTTCCAGTTGGATTCTTCATACTTTCTAAATATAACAAAGAATGATGATCTGTGATCACTGAAAAATGTGTACCTTCAATGAAAGATCTCTCTATGCAATATATAACTGCCATTAACTCACGTTGAGTTACAGACCAATTTCGTTCAGTACGAAATAAAGAACGGCTAGCATGAGCTATCACCCTTTCGGTGCCTTCTATATTCTGAAGTAGTATCCCACACATACCTGTACCGCTGGCATCACACTCAATGGTAAATGGTTGGGAAAAATCAGGAGGGCATAAAATAGAAGCCGAAACGAGGGCTTCTTTGATTTTAATAATTAATTTCTCAGCTACATCTGTCCATTCGGTTGATTGTTTTTTTCTACGACCATGCAAAAGTGCATTGATCGGAACCATTACTGTTGAATAATTTTGAATGAAACGGCGATACCAAGAGGTTATACCGATAAATCGTTTCACCTCTGTAGCAGTGGTAGGTCGAGGGTAATTTACCATATACGAAGACTTTCTCAGGATCGATTTCGATGCCATACTCATCAATGAGAAAACCTAAATATTTTAAGGAAGGTTGTAAAAATTTGCATTTTGGCCCCTGAAAGACAATTTTTTATAGTGAAAAATAAATCTATATGTTCTTCCAAAATGCTTTTCGTGAAGATAAATTTAAAGTTGCGTGTCATTGCTAGAATCCTGTCCACACGAGGAAGTGGAAAACTTCATGTTTGGTAAGGCTGTTGAGTTTTCTACCATCAAAACACAGACGTTTTTCGTTATAAGCCTTATTCACTAAAAGAACTGGTGAACACCAATCACTGAGATTCTTCTACTACTTCTAATCTTAACATTTCGTCAAGTTCTTTATTCATCTGTTTCAGAACAAAAGGTAACGTAGAATATTGTCTTTGCCTAACTGAGCGAGCATCTCCTGTATCTATGTACATGCTAACTTTATATGTTCTACCTAAACGTAAATCGCCTTCTATGGAGATGATACAGGGAAAAGTAGAATTCGATTGAGGGCGCTGTCAAATGTCAATGTCAGTATTCAAAGGAGTAAAACAAACAGCTGTTGTAACATTGTTGTTGTACTCAGTACACATAATTATTAGAGTTGATTTATCTCACCCTCGTGAATGTGATAACGCCATTAAAATTTTACTATGGAATTCACCTTGAAGATTCAAGATCTTTTTGAGTTTTCAAATGCTACGCCATCTTCAAGATTTATTAATGAAGGACAGGCTGTTCTGAATGCAGGCCATATCATTTTGCATGGAATTGAGGACAAGACAGATCATACAATTCAGGTATATGGGTTGTGCTTGAAATGCAGTTGCAAAGCAGGAAATTCATCCCGTTGCAAACATATTGCAGCACTATTATTTTTATGCACAAGGGAATATATGATTCTATAAAAAGGCACATTGAACAGTTAATTGCTGTAATATTTGTTTTTCATTGAATGTTGTCTATCATAGGGATAAACTTACCGATTTTGATTGTGTATCAAGTAGTGATGTGTCTTGTAAATGGAAAGACGCCCATTCAAAAACTGTGGATGCCAAATATGGAGCTATTCCTTATGAGGATTATCCCTGTATTAAAAAGGTTGAATTGGGAACTTCTGTTCTATTGGAAAACGTGGATATATTAGCCAAAACGGAAATGATTTTGAAAAGACTTTGTGCTGCAGCTCCTAATCCAGCATTAGCAAAACATAGGTGAGTCTCAAGGTTTTTTGCTTGTCTTTATTCTTCTAGTTACATAGTTTTTATTGCAGGACTAGACAAAGGCATATGATTTGGATTGAAAATGTATGCGATATTGAATCTTCCGAGCAAACAAAAAAAAAATTCTGAGCATGCATCAAATTCAATATCAACATTAACAGCAACGAATCCGAAGGAAGAAGATTTATGCAACATTAATTCAAGAAAATTGTTCGTTGTTGGCAGAAATGACAAAAAATGACGAGTTAATTTGGTACCATGAACGAAAATATAGAATAACAGGTTCTAGGTGTTATGATCTTTTCACTTATAGCAGAGGTGATTGGGAAAAGAAATGTGTAGACTACTTGAATCCAAAAAAATTGTCAAACAGGTGAACTTTCATTTTGATATAATCTTTTATCGACCATTGTATCAACATTACATTTCGATGAAATAAGAATATACCCTTGGTATATAATATAAAATCAGATGAAGTTATCAAATATCCATTTTCATCAAAAAAAAAATATTTTTTATAGGATTCATCGTCTCCAAAAAACATCCTTGGATGGAATATTCACCAGATGGTGTTATCTTGGATAATAATGGTGTGCCAAAGTGCTGGAAATCCAGTGTCCATACATAGGTGACCATTCCTCTGTACAAATAGAATTGTATTGTGTATGCTACTGCATACATTTTATTCCTCGTACTTACTATTGAGTAAAAGTAAAATTATCAGGTGTACTTCATATGAGTTGAACATACTAGTGAAAGTTATTCATAATAATTTCCCTCCATATAATTGTTGATAAAAATAATATAATATATAGAATAATTATATGCAGTTAATACATTTGTTATACTTTTTAGGAAAAGAAGCTTCAGCTGAAGAATTTTACAAAGTTTGTAATTACTTGACCACCAATGAAAACAATGAAGTAGGGTTGAAAAAAAACACAAATATTATGGCCAGATTTGATTTGGCATGGCCATTATGAACCTGAGGGAATGTGACATTATATTTTATTCCACAAAATTCAATAACATGCTAATACTCACTGTGCGACTAGATGAAGTATTAACTACTTGCATGATGGATAAATTACAAAATGTATATTTCAATAATATGTTACCCCAATTTTGTAAAATAACAAAACAATCAAATGTGTTTCAATAAAGTTCACCCCTCCTCGGAGTTGTGGGACCTTGTCGTGGTGGAGGGGCTCAGTAACCTTCGATGATTCCAAGAGCGATGCCGGCGGGAGTTCAATACTCCCAGCAGGGTCACCCATGCCGGCAAGGTCTAGGATGAGAGGTGAAGCTAAGGACAACTCACAGGAGATAACCCTGAAAATCCGGAACCCAGGATGTTATTCGTTACCGTGTTGAGGGGTGAATGACTCCACGTCAGTGAGTCACTAACGGTGTCCTCTGGAAACCTGGCGCATCCATTTGAATTTAGCCTTGCTGTGGTATGGGAGCACTGCCGCAGTGGACCTTCCTATTCTGCCCTACTCGTGGGAATCTTATGGCAAGTAATATCCCTGAAACGTTAGATGGTGGGGGACCACCTGAAACTCCCCTAAATGAAACTGCTGGCGTAGAGACGAAGGTTATACCCCGGTTCTTACTGGTCAAAATCACCGGAGATGGTGTAGAAAATTTTGTGAAAGTTAGCCCTTTTGCAATTTCAAAAGCTATGTACGGTCTCATAGGCGAAGTGAATCATATAAGGAAAGTACAGGATGGATTATTGGTTCATACAAGAACAGACAAACAAACCAAAAGGCTACTCGAGGTGAATACATTCTTAGAAAAATCCGTTAAAGTTGAAGCACATTCCTCCTCCTCTTCCAAAGGAGTCATTTTCTGTAAAGACCTAATGAATTGCACAGTGGAAGAAATTTTAACTGAACTCGAAGTTAGTGGAGTTACTCAAGTGAGGCGTTTGAAGAGTAAAAAAATGGACAAATAGAGGAAACTCCGAGTCATGTACTCACCTTCAACACACCTTAACTGCCCACAAATATCAATGTAGCTTATTATAGACTACGAGTCAGACCATATATTCCTCCTCCAATTCGTTGCTTCAATATTCAACTTTTTGGCCATGTAGCGGAGAAATGTCAGGCTGATAAAATATGCGCGTGTGGCAAACCGCCTCATCAATCGCACTGTATAGATTGGCGTAAACTGCCAAGGCCCGCATTCTGCAGGATATAAAAATTGTCCTACCTATAAACTGGAGTCGACAATCCAAAAAGTTAAGACTCTTGAAAAAATATCATATCCTGAAGCAAAAAAAAAGTAATTATAAGTACACCCAAACAAAATATAACCTATGCTGCTGCTGCTACCAGTATACAGCCGAATAAGACGGACGATATTGTAGAAGATATCATACCACGTCTGGAAGCTTTCATCAAGGAAACAATCGCTACCAACTTCAATCTATATAAAAATACCGCACCAGAATTTATAGCACCAAGACCCAGATCTGGATCCGTTTCCAGTGTTCAATCCAACACATCTTAACGAGGAGTAGACCAAATTGAATCTACTTCAGAGGAAGAAAACGCCACGATACCTAATAAGAAAAAACCTAGAGGTTGGCAAAAGGGGCGGCCAAGGAAAACCTTACTGGAAAATGAATTTGTGAGCATAACAAACATAATTCATTCAATTAATAATCCTGAAATCCCACCATTTTTAATTTTCATACTCAAAATGGAAAATATAATACAGTGAAGTTGTAATGGATGTATCGCACATGTCAACGAATTGCAACTGCTAATTAGTGAATTCAAACCATTTGGGATTGCTCTACAAGAAACTCGCTACAAGACTGATGACCGATTTAACCTCAGGGAGTTTCAAATATTTCGGAGAGACCATGAACCTGCCCTTAGAGCATGCGGTGGAGTAGCAATTCTATTGAGAAAATCGATAAATGCCTCTCAGATCGTGCTAACCACAAGAATCCAAGCAATTGCAGTATCGATAGAGACACCTATGAAACTCACACTCTGCAACATCCACTCACTCGATAGCAACTGGACTTATTTCCAGTTGAATAAATTGATAAGTCAACTCCCACATCCGTTCATTATCGTAGGCGATTTTAATGCGCATTCTCCCTTGTGGGGATCCGAAACGATCAAAACATCTGTATAATGAACTCCGGAGATTCGACCTATTTCAATTCAAGATCGAATACCTTTTCCCACATAGACCTGTCGCTCTGCTCACCCGAACTTGCTCCGAAATTCCATTGGAAACCACTGAATGATCTTTACTCCAGCGATCATTTCCCAATATCAATAACACTACACAAGCGTAAACATGACATACAGTTCCCAGAGAAATGGTTACTGGATAAAGCAGACTGGGAAACATATTCCAACAACATTCACTTACCTGATCTTCCTATTGATATTGATGAGTCCAGTAGAATATTAACACAACATATCCTTGATGCGGCAAATCAAAGTATCCCAAAATGAGACCACCGGTCTAGGAAAAAATATGTTCCCTGGTGGAACCCAGATATTAAAAGGGCAACATCTGAAAGGAAAAAGCTTCGTTTTTAGTTTTGAATTCACAACTTGGTGACACAGTCAGGGGATCTGCCAGTATCTTGAAGGAAATTTTCTTCGCGAAGGTATTCGAGGCCAATTCGTTCACAAGGTGAATTCAGGTATTGATAGAGGTAAGGACTTACTGTTAAGTAAGGAGTAGGTGGAATGATTATCGTCGAATTTTGTGTAGGAATGGGAAATAAGTGGAAGTAGGTGAATGTATCAGGGAATATTAAGGGAACATGAAGGATGAAAACGATTTTACGATCCGTGTGGTAGGCGTATATTTTGATGACGTCGTAGTGCTTATGGATGTCATCCTCCTGGTTATAGAGTAACTGGTTCTCTGAGTGATAGGTGAGCAGTGTCCTTATGATCCAAATCAAATCTTCGCTTTTAAGAACGCTGTTATGGACTGTATTGATCCTTGCCAGAGATACTGCAGTTTCTAAGTCGTTCAGTGTTTGTAAAATAACTTGAAGTATCAGGTTGATTTGATCCAATACATTTCTGGTTTCTAGATAGTGATTGAAGTCAAAAACGAGTCTGTTGAGGTCGGTTTCAATTCTTTTCACTTCTACTGAGATGGTATCTTGATTATGTGTTAGTAATGAGATGGTTTCATTATAACTCTCCATTATTCTGGTGTTCAAGCTGATATGTTGATTCATATGGCTTATTATGTTTCTTTGCTTGTTTTCGAGCGAAGCAATAGCGTTCTCATATTTCCTAGCTTCTTCTTGGTCCAGGTTTCCAGAAATGGCTTTGATCACACTTCCTAAGCCAACTATGAGTCCTCGTTGTGGTCTACTGAGAGGATAAAGGGTCTGTAGCTTTTCTTTGGCAGTTTTCAGCTGGTACTTCAGTCTTTGATCGAAATTCTGCAGGTTGAAGAAATAAGGATCGCTTAGTCCGTTACGAATTGCTGTGGAGACGGCATCATATTGGGATTCTATGGCAAGTATCTCATCGTGGATTGGTTGAAGATCGTAGTAGTGGATGAAATCGTGGGTGCTAGTCTTGATCTTTGCTTGTCCCAGCTTGAGGGGAAGTAATCCTGGATTGCTCTTGAGGTTTTAAATCTCGATTTCCTGTCTCCTCGTCAGATGAAAGCTGTAAAGGGCGAAGAATTCAGTTATCTTATTAGGCAAATGTCTCATATTTTCCTTATGGATGTTTGCATTCTCTGTCTCGACAGTTACTGTGTGGTCTTTTTGGATGGATTTTGGGGAGAAGGGTGGAAGAAGTTTGTTTCTTTTCGCTGTTTTTCTTGTGTACACTTTAGTGCAGGGTTTGTAGGTAATAGGAGTTTCTCTTTTCTTGTTTCTCTTCTGTATGATGTTTGTCTTCTGTTTCTGTAAATCTTCGTTGATTTTCCTATATATTTCCTTCGTTTTTTCTCTGTGTTGTTGGACGTCTTATATCGTCTTATATCGATATGAAATGGATCTTGACTATTGAGATGTCCGTTCAGAATATCCATGGGTTTGTGTCTTGTTGCTGAATGGATGAAATTATTGTATCCTAGGCTGGCATAGAACATCTATTCTTTGATGTCTCTTTTCTTATGCGTTTCTCTCAATATTCTCAAGTGCTCGATCAGTGTGGAGTGGAATCTTTCAACTATCCCGTTTGACTGAGGGTTCTCTGGAGTGGTATAGTGAATATTGACTTTATGTGTGTCAACAAATTCTTGGATCAGTCCGTTTTTGAATTCCGTTCCATTATCTGTGACGATCATATGTGGTATTCCGTGGTGGTTGATGAATACTAAGAGAGCGTTGAGAGTGTTGATAGCATTAGATCCCTCTATTGGATACGCTTGGCCATATTTCGAAAATGCATCCACAATCGTCAGGAATTTTTGTCCACTAGCCTGAAAGGTATCCATGTGTATTATTTCAAGAGGCTTTGTTGGGGTAGGTGTTAGCATAAACTTTGGCTTCTCTGGTCTTCGATCATACTTGTTGATTTGACAGATCTCGCAAAAGTTGATAGCATCTTCGATATCCGTTTTGATATTGGACCAATAGTACAATCTTTTGATTCGGGTTCCCGTTTCGGTGATTCCTCTATGATTTGTTTTTCCTTCGTGCTGCTGCGTAATTATTTCTTTTTGTCTAGCTGGGCAATTGACATCTTCCAGAAGGCGGTTGCATTTTATGAGATCGAAAGAAGAGTTCTTGAATGTCTCTCTCAGGATTCTGCACATGCTGGGGTACAGTTCTTCGTCTTCAAACACCAATGCGTATTTCTTTCCTGGGCTGATATATTCCTTAAAAAAGTTGAAAACGTTTTCATCTAGATTGTCGTTTCCCAACTGAGCGTGGTATCTCTTCTTATTCGGAAATATTTCTTCTATCACCGTTCTTGCTGGGTTATAGCTCACTCGTTTGAAGATGACTTGATTATTGAAGACATTGAGAGGTTTTTCCGATATTGGTATTTCCAATATTGGGCTTTCTCTGGCTGTATGGTTAGTGATGCCACTAGTATCTTCATCTGGGGTAGCTTTCCGGCTCAGATTCACACGTTCCTTGTCTCCTTCGGTTGAGGGGTTCATTCTGAATGTCATGTTCGTGCGGTACGGGGTCTTTATCTTCATCGAAATACTGACGGAAGCAATCTTCAAATATATCGCTGATGATGTCATCCGCAGACTCAGGAACTTCTGATGGAGGATGGTTGAATAGAGATGCCTTGTCGTCTTCGTAATTTGCTTCATGAAGCTCCTTCGTGTGTATCTCTATTCTGGAGAGCGCATCGGCGTTGGTATTACTCGTGCCTTTTTTGTAGACCACTTCGTAGTCATACTCTTCTAGCTTCAGGCGCCATCGGACAAGTTTTGAATTTGGATCTTTTAAGGAGAAGAGCCACTGGAGGGGTCGGTGATCTGACAGAATTTTGAATTTTCTTCCGAAAATATACGGTCGAAAATATTTGGTAGCCCAAACGATTGCTAGCATTTCCTTTTCGATGGTGGAGTACTTCATTTCAGTTTCATTCAGGGTCCTGGATGCGTAAGCTATTGGTTTGTCTTTTCCTATGGGGCCTTGGGACAGAACGGCTCCTATGGCGAAATTACTAGCGTCTGTGGTCAGATTGAAGGGTTTTGTGAAGTCCGGTTCATTGGTAAGCAGGTTTTTGCAGGTTTGAACACATTTTAGTAATTCTGGCGTATGTTCTATATGGCCATCTTTCTTAAGATAGGAGGTTAACGGTTTGGTTGTCTTGGCGAAGTCCTTGATGAACTTCCTGTAGTACCCTAGGAGTCCGAGGAATCCTCTGATCTCTTTGACAGTTCGAGGTACAGGGTAGTCCATGATTGCTTTGACTTTTGCTGGGTTTGGTTTTATCCCATTTGGAGTGACAATATGTCCTAGAAAGCTGACCTCTTTTTTCAGGAATTCGCACTTGTTCACTTGTATCTTGAAACCAGTTTCTCGTAGGCGTTGGAAAACTTTTGTAAGGTTAACCATGTGCTCCCGCAGAGATGTAGAGAAGATGATAATATCGTCCATATAGACCAAGCAGATAGTCCCTTGTAGGCCCTTTAGGACGTTGCCGTAACCCTTTGAAAAGTCGCTGGAGCATTTTTCAGTCCAAAAGGCATCCTCAGGTACTCGTAGTGCCCGTTTTCGACGTTGAATGCGGTCTTAGGGATGTCTGCCTCTGCCATTTCTATTTGGTGGAAGCCGCTTGCCAAATCCAGGGTAGTAAAATATTGACATCTTCCCAGTTTGTCGAGGATGTCAGAAATGTTCGGAATCGGGTAGCGGTCGTCTATTGTCTTCTCATTCACCTTGCGGAAATACACAACGATACGCCATTTTGCTTTTCCAGAGGCGTCCGTTTTCTTGGGAACAATCCAAATTGGTGATGACCAGGAAGATTGGCTATGTCTGATGATACCTTGGTCCAATAACGAAGATATTTGCTTCTTGACTTCTCCTTTATGCACGTATGGATATCGGTATGATTTGGTGTAAACTGGAATTTCGTCCTTGGTTCTTATATGGTGTTTGACCTGATTGGTGAATGTGAGAGAGGAATCTGGATGGTGAAAAATGTTGGCATATCTCCTGCAATTTTCTGATGTGCATCTCCTTTTCTGGATTGAAATGGTCTGTTCTGATTAGATCATCTATATTGTTGATTGGGTTTATGTTTCCTGATGGGATTATATCAGCGGAATAGATATGATGCTCTTGAAGATTTATGGGGTTGCTGTGTACTGGTTCGGCTAGAACTATTTGGAGTTTTTCTGGACCGAAGTTGACAATTTCCGTCCAGGCTAGATGGTCACAGGCATCGGTGAGAGCTTCTCGGATGTAAGCGCCTTGCAGTTCTTGTCTTGGTATCATGATGGTTCCATTCTTCTCTTTTACCGGTAGTCGTACTTGCGTCACGCTGTCTGGCTCCAATTGAATAGAGTAGAACTGAGTCTTATTGGTTTCGTAGTACTGGATTGGGAGAGAGGAGTGCTCGGTTGAAAGGGAGGATTCAGGGAAATTCAGTTCAGCTTTGAGAAACTTCAGATTGTCGAGTCCAATGAGGCCATCAAAAGTTTTGTGGAATTTGAAAAGGTAGAATTTGAGAACACCATTTGAGTTGAACTCAGGAAATATGGGAATTTCTGCACTGTGATCTTGAGAATAGTTTTGGAAAATGGAGGTGACGACAAAGGGATCTTTTTTAATGCAATCCTTGTAATGTTGGAAAGCTTAATCGGGACTGAGGAAGGATTTTGTTGATCCGGTGTCAATGAGGAGTTTGAGAGGGGGATTTGAAATGGTTATATAGGGAAGTTCTCTCTTATCGTCGAAGGTATGCAGTTCCACTATGTTTCTGAATTTTGTCTTGGATCCAATGGAAAATTTACATCTGGTTCCTGTTGGTCTTCTTGAACCTGGAATTCTTCAGTTGTTTCTTGGTTGGGATAAAAATAGGTTTCTTCATCGTAATAGGGGTTCGCTTCATATCCAAAGTCTTCGTCGTGCTGCTCAATGTTGAACATGGGAGCTGAATTGAAATTTGGTCTTGCTTGGGGTTGGGTTCTCATGCTTCTTGTTGGTGCTCCATAAGTATTTCTCGTACTGATGCTCATTGGTGTTGGTTCTTGTCCGTTCTGCCTATTTGGTTGATTCTGTGCAAAACGTTGTGGTTGGACTGAAGGCCACATTTGTCTCTGTTGAGTGTTTGGTTGCCAATGTGGTCTAAAGATCGGTTGTTGAAGCTGTGGTTGTGGTCCCATTGGTTGATGAGATTGTTGTACGGGTCGTTGAAAGTGTTGCATGGGTTGGTGCATCCGCTGTGGTATTGGATGTTGGGCATATTGTTGATTTGTAGCTCTTTGTGGAGTCTGGAGTGGTTTCTTGGAGACTTGTGGGGGTCCAAAGGTCCTTTGCAGATAACGGATATTATTTTCCGCTTAAATGTACTGCATAGCTGTTGCCAAGTCTAGTGGTTTCATTGCTCTTATGGTGGATCCCATGGGTTCTCGTAGTCCGGCTAGAAATGTTGTTAGAGCTTGTTGTTGAAAAAAATTCTTCTTGCTGGTCTTCATCGTATTGTCGGCAGTGTGTAATTCGATATAGTTTGATATTGTGTTCAAAAGCCCCATGACTTTTTCGTAAAAACGTTGTGGGGTTTCATTCTGATCTTGTCGCAGATTTACCAAATCTCTTGTCAAGGAATTTTCATTCCGTTGGTCAGCGAAGTTTTGGATTAAAGTTCCTTTGATGCTGTTCCAGTCACTACATCCATAAACTGAGATGACATCTTTGGCTCTGCCTCGTAGTTTGTTGAGTAGTCCTTGTATCAATATATGGTTCTGGAAACAACCGGGATCTTCAGTATTCCAGTATTCATTCAGCAGCATTGTTGACACGTTGATAAACTGGTATAATTCATTTGGGTTTCCATCGTATTCGGGTACAATCCAAAAATTCTTCAGGTCGAACTGGTTTGCCGTGTTTATGGAATTTGGGTTTGCCATGTTGATGGGATTTTAGGTTGGTCAGTAATTTGAGTAATAATTGGTGGGATAGAATTGGTATTTGGAAGTGGATTCGATAGAACTAAGGTAGGAGGACGTAAAATATTATTTGCAATTGGTGATGAGGTTGGATTCATTTGTGCCTACAGGATGACGATGATGGCTCGTTGCATATTCGGTCACCAAAAATGTTCTGATAACTTATTCCTATGTCGATATTTCTTCATGGTCGATAGCGAAGAGGTATTCTTGCCTACGGCCGAAATTCTTCTTGGAGTACTTGCTTCTCTACGGAACTTGGTTCGGAGAATAGTGGATAAACGTTTGAGAACAACGAGGATCTTCTAAGGGCTCTTCCACTATCCTAATGACTGTGCCAATTATAATTCTCGTTCACACAAAAGGGTTTTTAAAAACTTTTTATTTGAACAGAGTAACAACTTAACACTATGAAATATAAGTACTGTCGAATATAATTCAATTGATCCTATTTATATATAAATTATTGCCGACTTTGCAGATATCAGCATAAATAATTGATGTCGTCTTCGGGTCATCGAACAATATCTTGCTGATGTAAGGGGTTATCGAACTGTAACTGGCGCTTTCCGCACGAGCCCTGTGGATGCCCTACAATCAGAAACAAATATCATGCCGTTAAATCTTCGTAGAGACATGCAAAATATATTATATCACAATAAAATATCAACAATCCCGCAACATATCAACAATGAGCTCCTCGAACTTGAAAATAAATATATATACAAAGACCAACATCAGCAAAACCAACTATAGTGCGCTATAAAGACGCTATTAACAAATTTAGCCTTAATGAACAAATTTCAGATATTATGTATGACCCCACTCCACCCCTCCTTGGAAAATCCATGAACCCATTATAAACACCAACATAGCAGAATGGAAAAAAGGAAGTACATCTGTGATGACTTACCTGTCTGCCTATAATTGTGAAATGAATCATTATGAAAATTGGGAAAAAATATATACAGATGGTTCGAAACTAGAAAACGGCGTAGGCGCCTCTTTTGTACATTTAGAAGCTTCCCATTCGTGGAACTTGAACGCGTCTTGTAGCATCTTCACGGCGGAATTATATGCAATATGGCAAGCTCTTCTTCATCTCAATTTCTCCGAAATCCGACACTGCCTTATTTGCTCGGATTCCTTGAGTGCCGTAATTTCTCTAGAAAATACATTCACAACTGACTTACGAGTTGAACAGGTATTAGAGCTGAATACCCACCTATCGTCATGTGGAAAAGTAGTGGATACCAGGCCATGTGGGAATCAGCGGAAACGAAACTGCTGATGAATCTGCAAAGGCAACTGCCATGAATATAGCAAGCGTAGGGGTCCCCATTTCCCCAGAAGACATGAAAAAGATGATAAAACATAAAATTAATGAAGTTTGGCAGAGAGAGTGGGATAACTATAACGGATTTTTGAGAACAATTAAACCAAAAATATCGAAATGGACTTACTCAAAAAACCTTTCTAGGAAAGAACAAGTAGTTATCTGTCGCCTTCGTATTGGACACACTTATCTAACCCACTCTTATATCCTGACAGGAGACAGGAGACCAAGATGTAATGGATGCAATGAAAGACTGAATGTTTCCCATATCTTTACCTGCCATCTCCACGCAGATATAAGAGATCGTTTGGAACTGAATGATTTGAACCTTCAAGAACACAGCACCAATCACGTCCATCGTACTCTGGAATACATTAAAAACATCAATATCATAAACAAAATATAACTGACTAGTAGACAATAATATAAATTACACGACTATGCGGATAAATGACCCTAGCAGTCGATACCGCTGTAAAAAAAAATAAAAATTGTTCAACAATACGGTTATACTGGTACTTACAAAAATTTGTCTTCACTAAAAATAGGATTCGATAAATTTACTATAGCACGAATAATGGTTAGTATATTATCGACTTGAGGCAGTAGAGACAGTGGAAAAGGTTTATTGAAAATGTCGAACACTTTAATCCGTTGGTTGGTTCTTTTATATGAACTCTCGCCCTGACAATCTTTGCATTTAATGAGGCTTCTTAACGGCTAAATTGATTTTGTTTTCTAAGAAAAGGCTGTATAATTTTTATACCCTCAGCTTCAGCAATTTCTCCAATTAGAAAGCCTTCGTCAACCATAATATTTTCCACAAACTTATCACTCAGATGAAGTACTGGGCTTTGTTGAAATAATGCTTTATCTGAAGATCTGCCACCATATGCCTCACTGACATAAGTGATGAGACCAGCTGGTGATACTCCTGTCAAAACTTTAATTTTATGTCTCTTTTTATATTGAGAGTAAGTTTTAGGCCTACAACAAAGGCATTTAGCTTGTTGAAGAGGAATTTCGGTGCAATCAAGTACTACTCTTGTTTTTTCGAAGCCTTCAAAACAGAGAGGCATACTATTCAGTACTTCCTCTTTGGATGGCCAAGTTATGGCATACTGGAGAACTTTAGCTAGTTTTAAGTTTTAAGTATTTAAGTCTCGTGAAAATGACACTTCATTCACTCGAAATAAAATAGATATAACACTATAACGGTTTCCAGTTTTCAATTTCATAAATGTCATCATTACTTGGTCCTTAAGTGACATAACTGTTCGCTTCTTCCAATTTTTTAGAAATAACTCTGCGACCAATTCAACAATCGTGTTTAATAGTTGGAAAGACTGCAATCCAGTTAACGTAGATGAATCTTTAGTGGTGACTATTTTATTTGAGAAAGGTTCGATAAAATCACCACTTTTTACTTCTGTTGAACAATCAACTCCAATTTTTTATGTACAACCAAGTTTTGTATATCCAGCAGAGCCTCAGCTGCCTGAATACATTAATTAGCTGAAAAACAAAAAAATCAATATGATATGAAAATTGTTTAAAACTACCTACTTTCACTGTTTGAAAAATCTGTATTATCTAGTGGTGAATCCATTTCAACATCTGATTTGCTAATGGTGGCACATGCCACGTGTTCACTGACACTAGGGCTAACTCTTGTTTTAGGTCGATTTCTTTTTGGCCTGCTCCTCTCATGACTTGACACTGGTAATTTACATCTTGGTACTGCCGCAGGTACAAGTGAATGTTTCTTCTTGATATCATCTATAAAAAATATTAAATTACAGTCCCACACGAATATGTTATATTCTGTACTCTTACATTAACACCTTAAAAAGATCAAAAACATCTACAAACCTGGACGAATAAAATCTTCCTTTGAGAAGTGCAAAGAACAGCAGATATTGTCGATTATTGGCTTCCCCATTTTCAATTCATTTATCCAAACTTTTCTTTGGGACACTTTTTCAGTAATTCCATATTCATTTTCGGTATATACACTCCTATCAATTGAGGAAAATTTATGAAAAGAAAGACTGGGATTCTTCCCTTCTTGGCCAGTGCAGCCAAATACACAACAATTTCGGTTATTGACAGCCATACTCGATGGTCTATTAACGTGATGAAAAAAATAATAAAGCAAAAGCACAACCAACACATTCAAACAACTCAAGAATAATGGCGAAACTGATACTTTTGTGTTTATTTTACTCCTTTGATAGCTGCCGCCTTTTTCCGCTGGGGGTCGTACTCGAATTCTACTTCGGCCTATAGCCTTATTAGCTCTCTCTCTCTGTCTTCAACAGTTAAGTTATCCAAAGAAAATAATTCAGGAGAAAGAAATACTAATTCATTTTTGTTCACAGTTAAGTTAATATCGCACTCAATACTCCTAACATGCCAAGAATTGTCTTGGAGACTTCTGCTCCAAAGTTTTGTGCAAAATCGCTGCCTAGTATAAAACAGTTTTATTGAGGGGACTACCAAAGCCTTTACTAATCTACACACACCACTGACACAAATGGGTAAATCAACAAATCCAATAACATTATTTTCTGTACTATCTGCAGTCGTGGTATGTTTAATATTACTATTAGTACTGGTAACCTCAAGTCTTATTTTTTTTAAAGACAAACCTCCACTAACGATACTGGCGGTAGAACCAGAATCAAAAAGAGCAATTGTCTCGCCGCTGACCCATAAGGGTTGGGTTGATGGAAATTCGAGCGGTCATTGATTGATTCAACCGAAGTCAAATCGTTATGGATCGGCGCGAACAGATCTCAATTTGTGGGTACGTGTTCTCTTGGATGAAAACAATTGGTGCATTGCTAGATTGTATAATTCAATTTTCAGGCTTATTCATAACAGTGAAAAGGGAAACACATCAATCACATTGAACATGAGGTACATTGAGGCATATATACGAGACTACCAATTCAAAACTCAAATCCGCGCATGCAGTAATACTGTCACATTATTGGGAAAAACCAATAAAACCAAATATATTTGCAGAAACACCAATTCCTCTATTTTCATCGAATATCAGGCGGCATATCCGGAAGTATCCAATTCACATTGTATCAAGTAATGTTGACTAGCTGCTGAGATCGCTGTCTCAGCAATTCGGTAAATGTTGGCTTTTTACGATGTGAATTGAAAACGCTGACAGAGATTTTTCACCTGGATATTGAAAGAGAGGGATTGAGGGAATGATTGATAGTTAGTTACTTGCTGGCGGTCCCCGAAGGTGTGACACACGGCGACAATGATGAGTTATTATTTGTAAGTACGATTGATTTGTTTTATCTGTTCAATCAATAGATGTATTAATTTTATCCGACTGTTCAATTACTCACCACCTCACCTCATGAACTGGGTTAATGGATCAAAGAAAAGACAGAGTGAAACCCCCAATAAGTAAAAATTGGTAATTGGTTACCAAAACGACCCAGCTGGGATCGTGACATTTGGTGGAGGCGCCGTCCTACGATTCTAGGATTTCATTCTTCCTAATGAAATCAGTTATAAATTTTTATCTTTCATTTTATTCCAGTTTTGATTTTTTTTTTTTTTTCTCGAAAAATGAATAACTTCACAAAAAGCTCAGTTCATGTTGTATGGTGATTTTTTTTTCTCTAACTGACAAATGTTTTTTATTACTGAACAACGTTGGATAGAATAAAATATATCTGTTTCAGTTTCATTTCTCATATGCCCTAATGCGCAAAATAGTGGTCTCTCCGAATTCTTTTTTATCCCTGTGTGTTTTTCAGTTAGAAACAAAATCGTTAAAATTCTTCTTGGTATTGATGTAGCGTGTTCATCACATATATCTTTATCAGGAATGTTTTGCGATTTCTATTATAAAAACTGATATTCCCTCCATAAGCAAGGTTATTTTTCATGTGATAGGGACAAAATCGTTCAAATGCTTTCGTCATTGATGTAGCGTGTTCACCACATATGTTGATGACAAAGTTTTTTATTCTGATTTTGGAAAAATTCCAATAGCGGATTTGTGTCTCCTTGATAATCTTAAAAAATTCTCTCTGGTGTTTAGGCAGCGTGTTCATCACATGTTTGAATATCGAGAGTTTTCTTGAGATCTGAGGCACAATCCAATATTGAATTTATGATATAGACAAAAAATATATTGTGGATTTTATGGATCGGTAAAGTGTTCACTCTCAAATGGGCCGTAAGAGACCAACCAAATCTCAAAGGGAGGAACAGAAATTAAAACGGGCTAAAGAATGCAATTGTAGCCCCATTAGGGAACAACTACCCCCAGAGAGACCACTAACCCCTCGCAACATTGGCCCTGCAAGCCCTCTCTTCAAATTCGATGATCAGTTCAATTTTGACAATATTTTTGAAGAAAACTCAGAAAAACTTGATAGGCCTCCAACGCCAAGAACCCCTGAACATTTAAAAAAATATAGAAAATGAAATAACTGAATAAACTTACTACTAGTACTAGCGTTATGACCTATAAATATACTATTATCAATGAACTCAGTAAGGTTATAAACAATATTAACTCTAAATATACGTATTATCATATGGTAGCGACCAATGACCCTGAATATTCAAATGAAGAAAATAAAATAAGAGAATAAACTTACTACTAATACTACTGTTATAAACTACACCTAGAAATATACTATTATGAATGAACTGAAGATTTAAACAATATCAACTACGAATATACTTATAATAATATGATAGCGACCCATATGCAAATATATTCTTGTGTGTAGTGTATCGTGTATATTTGATCTTTATTCATGTTTACTTCATACTGACAACAATAAAAAATATTTACAACTGGCAAATAATCAAATGTCGGATGGTAAAGGGGTAGTAACCAGATCTGCAAAAATAAAATTACAAGTGAGAGAAATACCGAATTTCTCCCCTACACATCGCAGTACTGAAAATTTCGCTGTTGAAAACCCCTTTGCGAGAAAACCTAGGCTAGGAACTTCACCACCTCGAAACAGAGACGAAGAGAGTCCAAGGGCACTTTCTCCAATCGGAAAGGAACCTCAGTACAAAACATCCATTCCTGTATCTGAAAACAGAGAGAGTATTGAAGAGATAGATGGATTATTAGGATCGAGCACTACAAAGGCAGAAGACACAGGGGAACCTCAACAACACCAACGGGAAAAGACACCTGAACCTGCACCCGAAAATTCAGATCAGACAGGAGCAAACCAACCAATAACAATGGCGGATACAACATTTCAAGACAGCCTCAACAAGGCCAGAACGGCAACACTACCAAAATTCTTGTGCCCCTCAACTTTCAATCCCGGCACCGACAATGCCCTAGCATTTCTGAAACAATACGAGAGAACATGCGCAGCAAATGCTTGGGACAGTGCAATGAAAATGGCCTACCTAGAGTCATTTTTAGAGGGCGCAGCGGTACATTGGTTTAGGAGATATAGGGAAAACCAAAACAACAACCAGAAGACTTGGTCACAGCTAAAAGCCGACTTCCTTGAGGAATATGGGGAGGAGGAATCAAGAAGAGCACTGGAAAAGCAGCTTTATTTGAGAAAACAGAAACCTGATGAATCTATAAAATCATACTATTTCGATTTACAGTCACTGTTTGGTGAATTCGACCCGACTGGAAATGTGGAGGAATTCAAAAAATTTTTTGAGAATGGCATTAGGCCCGACTTATATCCTAATTACAGATTAATACGGGAAGAAAATCTAGATTGGGCAAAGTTCAAAAAAATCATAGACAAACTAGATGACATCTCCATGGTCAACAACCCAAACACCCGAGAAGAAACCATTAGACAAGAGAACGCCACAAATAACCATTGTGCATGTATGCAATGCCACTCACACAACTTTCAGCCGAATTACACGAACTACACGGGGCATGCAAATGCATGCAACATCAACAACCCTATACATTGTTTTTACCAAACACAACCACCATTCAGACCCACATTCCACAGGCAATTCCACAACTACAACCCAAGACCGCCACCTAGAAATTATTATAATAGGACCAACCATAATCAGAATTACTCAAATAATCTACGATTCCGTCAACCTTTCCACCCAACGCAACAGTTCAATACATCTCGTACAAACCACCAATACAGAAATCAAGTACGACCCTCTCAAAATACACATAATACCCAACGGAATGGCTCAAATCATACAAACCCCCGACAGGACGCAAATATACCTAGTACCAGAACTCATGACGGTCGACCTAAATGCTACCACTGTAACAAAATAGGACACTACGCCACAGCATGCAGAACCAGGCAGTATCACAATGAACACCCAAACAACGGAGGACGCCGTCAATAGCCCCCAACGTCGTCCTTTCCACAAAAGGGGCAATATTAGACAATGAATTTAATTATGATATATTGACGATAGAAGCAAAAATAAATGGAAAAATAGCGAGGACTGTCATAGATACCGGGTCACAAAGAAATATAATATCAAAAACTTTCGTACAAAAATTCTCGCACATCAATAAACCAATGAATCTCTTAGCAGCAGGAGGAAGAAAGATACCAATACTGGGAACAGCAAGATTTTCACTGCAAATTGCAAATTTCAATACAACCTGCCAAGCCATGGTGATTGATACCCTACCCTACCCACTGATCCTTGGTATGGATTTTCTACAAAAATATAAAGCAATCATTAATTTGAACAGAAATACTTTGTTTCTATCGACCCTTGATTATAAAACTGCAATAAAAATCAAAACAAACAATGAACCAAAATTCGAGCATGAAAATTTTCCTTCAGGAATAATGTGCACTACGCCTAACAAAAAGAAGACTATAGATTCAAAAAATATATCCTTAAACAAAACACAATTATACGATGCTTACAAAAAAGAATGTCTTGAAAACATAAAACTCAAGAAAATAATGCACACAAACATCAACACGACAGAAATAAAAATAAATGAACTCAAGGAGGCGCCAAGTAACGTGAAAATTCTAGAGAAACACCTGAAGGAAACTTACGAGAATTTCATCAATAAGGAAAATATGGAAAACCTCATTATGAAAGCAGACATTGAGGAGAGGTGCCAAGACCTATTCAGCATGCCAGAAGATTTTGCTTTGGCCCACTGTGTTTCTTCAGATATCAAAATGAATAAAGGCATAGCCATCACTTTTAAGGAAAAATATGGTCATGTGTACGAGCTTCAACAGCAAAACCAAAAAGCAGGGGGTTTAGCAACCCTGAAATGTAATGGGAGGTGGATCTACTATTTGGTAACAAAAAATTTCTACTACGAGAAACCAACTATGAAAAATCTATTTGACTCTTTGATAAAAATGAAGGAACATATTTTGGAACACAAAATAACTAAACTGGCAGTACCTCGTCTAGGTTGCGGAAATGACAACCTAGATTGGGGCAAGGTAAAAAACATGCTGGGTTACATTTTTCAGGATATACTTATTAAAATAATAATCTGTAATAAATCTCAGGATATTTTACTGATTAAACAAGAAGGACATGATTACCCGTTAGTACACGAAAATGATTTAGAATACAAGAGGATTAATAGCCATGAAAGACATCATCCAGAAAGGAAATCTCTGAAACTGAAGTTGATTGACGATATCCTGCTATACCCCGATGTAACAAAGGAGGTGACTCTGGAGATAGAAGGGGCTGAAGAGGAATATAAATTGGAAAACTCAACATGGAATTTTTTTGAAAATGATGAATTTCTAATTCCAAAAGGGTTATTAATAACAGATAGGCTAAAACAGATGAATCATAATTTTTTCATTAATATAAAAAACCTCAAATCAACTCCCCAAAAATTATTGAAACATAGTACGATTGGATTCCTACAGGAAGACATATTTCATGAAGGCCAGGCCATAGTATTATACTCAGAAAATGAGGATGATGCTGTGACCCTAAAAGATCACAGCTTAGATCACATAGAAAATCTAAACTTCAAGGATGAGTTATCCTCCCTTCTAGAAGAGTATTCGGATATTTTTTCAAAATCAATGAGACGTATGGGTAAGACTGATCTAACTGAGCATGTAATCGATGTTGGGGATGCTCAGCCTATTAAGAGCCGGCCCTATAGAGTATCACAAAAAGAAAGAGAAATCATAAGTGATCAAATAGAAGAAATGCTAGATTGCAATATCATCAGACCTTGCCACTCGCCTTGGGCTAGCCCTATAGTACTGGTGAAAAAGAAGGATGGACAGAGCAGATTTTGTGTGGACTACCGGAAATTGAACAGCGTAACAAAAAAATCTAATTACCCTATTCCAAACATCGACGACATTCTGACTTATTTAGGAGGAGCAAAATTTTTCAGTTGCTTAGACATGTTCAGTGGTTACTTTCAAGTGAAAGTTGAGAAAGAATCAAAGCCCCTCACAGCTTTTGTCGCACAGGGCCAAGGCTCCTTCGAATTTAATTACATGAGCTTCGGCTTATGCAACGCACCAAACACCTTCAGCTACTTAGCCGATAGAGTTTTCGAAGGAATGAAGTGGAAGGATGTATTAATATATCTCGACGACATAATCGTATTCTCAAAAACTGAAAAGGAACATCTTGAGAAATTGGAAAAGGTTTTCAAGAGATTGAGGTCAGCAGGGCTAACACTGAAACCAAGCAAATGTGTGTATGCCAGGAAAAAAGTTAACATCCTCGGGCACATCGTTAGTGAAGAAGGAATATCTCCAGACGAAGACAAGCTAAAATCCATAAAAGAATTCCCAACGCCGAAATCAGTAAAAAATCTCCAAAGCTTTTTAGGACTTTGTAATTATTACCGAAAATTCATCAAAAATTTTTCAATATTAGCTAGACCATTACATGAGGCCACGAAGAAAAACCAGTTTATATGGGCTGAAGACCAAATGAAAGCATTCGAGGAACTCAAAGAAAAGTTAGTAACTGCCCCTGTGCTGCAACACTTCAATCCTGAAAAAGAGTGTGAACTCAGAGTGGACGCTTCGAAAATAGGCCTAGGAGCGATATTACTTCAGGATGATGACAACGAACAAGCACATCCAGTAGCCTACATCAGTAGAAGCCTAACAAAAGCAGAGAAAAATTATTCGATTACTGAACTCGAAGCTCTAGCAGCCATATGGTCTTTGGGATATCTACGTCACTTAGTCTATGGGCGCCCTGTGAAAATAGTATCAGATCACCATGCATTATGTTGGATTCAGACCCTCAAAGATCCCACAGGAAGATTGTGTAGGTGGGCTATCAAATTATCAGAATATGACTACAGAGTAGTACATAAAAATGGGACTGCGCATAAAGATGCTGACTGCTTGTCGAGGAATCCTGTGTTCACACCAGAGGAAATGCCAACCGAGGACATCGATAGTATACCCACGTTTCTCTTGCTACCAACAGACCTTGAAAATGAACAACTGAAAGATAAGGAAATTCAAGATTTGATAAAAGCCATTAAATCCCCTTCCGATCCATCTATCTCAATTGGATTAGCAAAGCGAGCAAGAAATTTCAGGCTTATTGACAACATTCTCTATAAAGAGAATCCTTCAATACATGGAAGAGACAAACTGTTGGTAATTCCCAAATCACTGGTGCAAGAAATACTTTTCAACCATCATTCTGAACCACTTGCAGGTCATTTGGGTATGGCTAAAACCCTTCACAAAATTAAAAACAGGTACTACTGGAACGGACTACACAAAGATGTAGAACGATTCGTAAAAGGATGTAGAGATTGCCAAGCAAGAAAAGGTCAACAAAACAGAAAACCTGTGGGCTTATTGAAGCCTATAGCTGTGGGAACTCCTTTTGAGAAAGTGAGCATAGATATACTGGGTCCTTTCCGTAGGAGTAGAAATGGAAAAACGGTGATAGTAGTGGCAACAGATTTTGCAACAAGGTGGGCCGAAACACAAGCACTTTCTTCAGGTAAAGCAGAGCCAGTGGCAAAATTCATGCTAGAAAAAATTATAACAAGACATGGAGCGCCACGCCATATATTAAGCGATAGGGGCCAAACATTCCGTTCGGAGTTGGTACAAGAACTGTTGAGGAGTATGGGAACGGTCAATCAGTATACAACTGCCTATCATCCTAGCTGTAACGGCCTATGCGAGCGCTTTAATAAGACATTAGCGGATATGCTATCCATATACACTAACACTCAGCAAAGCGACTGGGACGAATTCCTTTGTCATGTTACCTTTGCCTATAACACAGCAAGACAAGACACCACCCAATTCTCACCCTTCATGCTGGTATATGGTAGAGAACCTATTCTGCCTACAGAAGCTAACCTCTTACAAGGGGGGAAATCGCCAAATGCCTTAGAGATAAGAGAAAGAGCATTGGCAGTACGCAATATGGCAATAGAAAACATCGAGAAAAAACAAAAAAAGGATAAAATTAGATACGATGAAAAGCACAGGCATTTGGAATTCGAAGCGGGAGACAAAGTAAAAGTTTTCACTCCCATTAGAAAGGTCGGAAAGAGTGAAAAATTACTGTTGCGGTGGTTTGGGCCATACATCATAAAGAGAAAACTCGGAGAAGTAGATTATGAAGTTCAAAAAAGGGAAAGTAAAAACTCCAAAGTAGAAGTGATACATGTGAGCAGAATTTTACCATACAATGACCCTTGGACCCCTGAACCAAATGACGAATCTGACTACGAGTCAAACTAATACAGTAAAAATGTACATAGCTAGCGTAAAATATTTTAATTATAACTACATATGTCTATACAATTCAACTGAAATAAAAAATATAATAAGAGATATTTTTTGCATATAGGTTGCTACTATGTTTGCTTGGCGCAGTTTCTGATTCAACTTTTTCTTAAGTGGAAAAAGGGCCAGAGAAAACCTGAAAGTAAAAGTGGTAACGGTTGTTCACCTGATGAACCTATATCTAGTAATTCACGTTTGGGAATATATGACAAATGAATTCAGTTCATTAAGTGGACAATCGCTGATCTCTTGAGTTTCACGCATGACTCTAAAAGGCAGCTTAGGTGGCAGTAGTCACAATTTGCTTATAACATAGAGTGCTGATATTGAGCAATTCACTGAATCGTGTGCGTTTGGGAAAACTTTGTATGAGGAAGTACAGCCACGACAGAGAGTGAGTGTTAAGAGATATTTAGCTATCAAGCACCAGGTGAAGTGCTGATATTGAGAAATTCACTGTATCGTGTGCGTTTGGGAAAACTTTGTATAAGAAAGTACAGCCACGATAGAGAGTGAGTGTTGAAATGTATCAAGCACTAAGTGCAGTGTCCGCGCTCAAACCAAGCTGATCACTGAGGATTATGAAATCAATTTTAACTGAAGAAACCAATGACAGTGATAATGATGAATTGAACTTCTATTGTTCCGCAGGCTTCAGGAAAGCGATATATTTATATGTAAACTCAGAGTTGAATGTTGAGATCTCTATTGTTTCTGAAAACTACGGAACACGAGAGCGTGAGCGTTTGGGAAAAGCTTGAAAGTGTACACAAACTATTATTTTTATATAACAGATGTTGGAGAAATATAAGTAATTGTTAATTGCAAATAAGGCAAGATTGAAATGATGAATTGAATGATTTATATTGCACAAAGTGGTACCACTAAAATGATGAAAAAATAATAGAAGATAAATATAATTAGAATTTATATTACAAAAGATAAAGTGCACCGATACCAAAGTTCACTAGGTGATTTCAATATTGAGAGCGCTTTTAATACGTGGAATCACCCTGTACATAGAGGTTGTGTACTTTTGAAGAAATATGAGAAGAAAAATGTTTCAGTCAAATGAAAATTAATGAATAAATGGATCCATTCACTTTGAGAAAATACCAATGAAATAGGCAGGACGCTGCCAGGCCAAAGTATTTGGCCACATCAGGTAGAAAATACTTGTGTAGGTGAAAAACAAGTGTGACCAGTGTACATAATTCAATGTTCATGAGGCATCACCTCAGACACAAATTATGAACATACTATTCACCCAAATATATTTCTTCAAGTATAGAAAATATTAGTACGCTAATTTTGAGGGTTACTTAACCAGATAATTTGTTAATGAGAAAGATAATTTACTTGAACGAATAAATCGAAGATACATCTTCGTGTGAATCATAATCTCCCATTATATGAGAGCGAATAATTTTTTCTCCACTCCAACATTTGAATTTCATGTAAGCAAATCAAACCAGCAATGAACAGAGGCAAACCAAGTGACTTTTTTTTCTCTTCTCAATAATAATGAAAGCTAGTTTCGAATACTTGAGATATTGTACTCAAATGATTATCATTTTCGATTATCAGATAACTTTATTGAACATATATAGATAAATATATATCCTGTTGAATTGTATACTGTATTTGGATGTCAATGAGTCCAAATAACATTTATAGACATGTTTTATAGAATATGGTTGTATATACATGTTACACAGCATAATAGCAACCCAGTACTTTCTTTTTCTCTAATTTTTTTTATATATATAATATACTTATGAAACTGAAAACAATGTTTTATTCAATTTACAAACATAGTTTAATAAGAACTCACCTGCCTTTTATTTTGTATTTCATATGCGGCTGACGACCAACACAAAAGTCCCCCGATGGCATCCCCAGACGACACTGGCGCAACAGATCACCCACAGTCCAAACCCATGCAAAGGGCATCCGTATGCAAGCGAGGGCAAATCCAAGCGATGTTACATCTGGACGTACCTCAATCAGGAAGCCATAAGACCAAAGACTAAGACCAGGCGTGACCAGGCCACAATCCCAAGGTCCGGTAGAATCGTCAATCCCACAACGATAGTACAGGAAGAAAAAGGGTACTTTCTGAAACACAGAAATTGAAATCAGAAACATGGGCTCTTCAACATTCTCTACACAAAGAGATTGTAAGCTTACCTCGCACATTTTCTCCAAAACAAACTCCTGACGAATTGCTACCGTACATATCACTGATGATAGGCCTCAAGGGTCACGAAGCAACGCTGATCGAGGCAAGATGAACCTCGAACACTCCAGAAAACTACACAAACTACACAGAATCAACGATGACCAAATGCATCCACCATTTTACCAGTACGAGTAGAGTAGCCGGTGAAGCTAGCCGTAGTACGTTGTTGTGGTTCACAGTCATCACAAATCAGCGGAAACTCTGGAGAGGCACGAAACACCCCCGCGTTACAAATTACAAACGCTGCATGTTTCGCTTACCCAGTGACCTACTTTTTCCACACGACATACGAATCAACTAGAGTCGACCTTCAGTATTGCCATCCGTACAACAACAGAAATACGACACCGTCGTAAGGGAATGGATATATCAAATGGACATTCGGTGATTCAAGACTAAGTGCCAGCGCCGGACTGAGTAACTTGTGTGTTGGAACGTTTCAGTGAACGGATATATTTTCGGTTTGAATAAAATGAATTGACGTAGTTAGCTATATTTTTTTTAATTATTATTTTTTTGTGACAAACATGATATTTTGAGAGTTCGCAAGTTTTTCTGAAAAATATTTTTTCTTGTCTGTTTTTTTGTTAATTTGTATTCCGGGAACACTTAGTCAACTTCTTGTTTTCGAATTATTTTTTTGTGGTAATATGTTTAGTTTTTTTTTAACTATATATGTATGCGCATATTAATTTTCATATACTCCTTCAAAAGGTGGAGGCCACCTTTTTTTGGTCGGCGGGCATGTGTCACATTATTGGGAAAAACCAATAAAACCAAATATATTTGCAGAAACACCAATTCCTCTATTTTCATCGAATATCAGGCGGCATATCCGGAAGTATCCAATTCACATTGTATCAAGTAATGTTGACTAGCTGCTGAGATCGCTGTCTCAGCAATTCGGTAAATGTTGGCTTTTTACGATGTGAATTGAAAACGCTGACAGAGATTTTTCACCTGGATATTGAAAGAGAGGGATTGAGGAAATGATTGATAGTTAGTTACTTGCTGGCGGTCCCCGAAGGTGTGACACACGGCGACAATGATGAGTTATTATTTGTAAGTACGATTGATTTGTTTTATCTGTTCAATCAATAGATGTATTAATTTTATCCGACTGTTCAATTACTCACCACCTCACCTCATGAACTGGGTTAATGGATCAAAGAAAAGACAGAGTGAAACCCCCAATAAGTAAAAATTGGTAATTGGTTACCAAAACGACCCAGCTGGGGTCGTGACAATACAATCAATTTGGTACAGCAAAACCTTCAGCATTATCGTTATTTCAACTTACACTCTGTTTTTGGGGCGGAACGAGCACTCTGGAAACCTGTCACTATTGATTATCTATATTATCTAACTTCTACCTTTGCTACTACTGTTCTGAATCTGACTCTAATCTGTAATTCTTGAACTTCATTTTTATTACTAACTGTTCGTACTACTATCACTCACGATCTAACTTCTATCTGATCTTGTCTTAATCTCAACTCCATCTGTAATTGTTGCTTCCTGCCAATTCGCAGTTCATATATGATTTTTCCTCCTGACGTAGATTTCTTTAAACAAAGGAAGTTTGCACGTGTAACCCAAATTCCACTTTTCGATGAACAACAAGCTCATTAATCTTAATTATTATTCATCAAGATTAGCTAGACACAAAGCATATCGCCGCTTTCGACGTGTCATGGTCAAACATCTGCTCGGATTACAACAATCTCTCTCTCTCTTGAATGTTCGCACATACGCGAATTATTAACTTGATTCATTTCAGTTCTGGGTTTCCAGCGCGACGTTCGTATATGTGAGTAATCTTATAGATAGTTCCTACTATACTCGGTACATATTTGATCTTAATTTACTTTACTGAAAATGCTTTCTGAATTCCCTTTCGACGTGGCAAAGCAGTTACTGAATGATATTTTAAATAATCTTTCTCATTTTTAAATGAAATTACAGTACTTCAGAAACTATAATATTTGTTTTTCGACTTTGAACTGAGATAACTTCAGCTGAAACATTTGAATATTAACTGAATATCGAGAGATTCAGTACATTCCTCCCTTGCCCGAATTAAAATGGTCTATTTATTGTAGATCAATTTAAAAATTACTAATTTCGTTCAGTGATCAGCACCTGTTTCGTTATTTCTAAATTCGTCGACCCTTCACCTAAATTTTACTGAGGTGATGATAGTCTTGTTTATATTCTGGGATTGGCCGTGACCCTAATAAATTTTTATAGCTGTGTACCAGCCTGTCTAGAGGGCGGTAATTGCCTTCACGGGTTCTCAATGGAATTGTTAGGATTCCACTTATTCCCTTACATAGACATATGAACTGAGTGCGTTTCTGCTTTTGTTTTCGATCTTGTTCGGTCGGCTCGGTCGGTGCTGGGAATTTATTGCATTTTCCTATATTTCAATTTGCTTCAACGTTCTTTGAATGTTTGTTTCAAACGAATCCTACTGTTTTATTTATTTATATAGAATCATTGTAAAATAACCTATACATATTTTCATCGTAAATCTAGTAAAAAAATAAATAAATAAAAATGAATATGGTTGTTGTCCTTATTACCTACACCTATTTTCCAAAATGATTATATACATCAATTAAACTTTATAGGCTTTCACTCGCTAGATGTCTGGGTCTCCTAGACACCGGGCTCCTAACCATACCCCAGTAGTTGAGTTGTAGAGCGACTGATGAGTCGGCGGGGAATTCCTGGACGTCTCGTTATCACTTCCGGGGTTGGCGTCTCTGGAAGGGCTGGCTCCAGGTGAAATGGCACTGTCGAAACTGGCGCTTGAGCTAGTTCGCGATCGTGGCCTTGGAATGTGTGGCCAGGGTGATGTGCTGCGGCTCTCGGGGATTGTGGGTATACCATCATGACTCTCCTTGGTAATTCGCTCTGGGAGTCGGCTGCTGGACATGCCTCTGACGAATTATGGCGTCTTCCAAAATTCGGCGCCTCTGGAACGGTCCTGGGGAATGGGGTTGGCGTGGCGAACGACGGGGGTATGCACCACATACACGGGCATCCTTCTAGCTGCAGGTTACGTCTGCACCGTGATAACTCTGCATGGAACAGCAAGATATATAATAGGTTGAATCCCAAGTAATACGGGGGGGTGGTCCCGCCTTCTAGTAGGGCCGCTCTCTCTTGCGTGAGACCGTTCACTGTGTGGAGTAACAGCCACCACTTGTCGGAATTCATCCCCATATTTCTGACGAGGTTCATCAGAGTTTCCATTTTTATTTTGGGTGTCGTTTCAAAAATATTCACTATCCGTTTTACTCGCGAGATTCACTCAGACTGAGTTCAATTATGGGTACTGACTATTATATATACACACGAAAATGTTTACTAATTTGCCCGAATTCGGTTATTCAAACTGGTCCCGAGGGTAATTATATTTTTCTCACTTGACAGTTTGTTTAGTAATAAAATTGAGCTACAGAAAGGGTCCGAACCTTAGTTATTTTCTTTTCTTGAGCGCGCACTAGTATTTGTTTATAATTCAACTTTTATAAGTGTCTCGGCACTTTTTATTTTTTTTTTTTCCACGTCGCATTACATTGTCTCTACTTAGCTGAGTTTTGCATTTTCTATTTACATTGGTCAATCTCATGCCTCATGTTCAATAATTTTTCTTCATTTAAGTGCTTATCTGTTCAAATTTCCATGTACTCCTAAATGGGTTATGGCTCACTGATCGTAATTCGTCCGCTAGCTCGCTGAATGAAACGGTTGTTTCAGTTGTTTCAGTAATTTGCGTTGGGATATATCCCGTATTTTCCCTAACTTTCGGTTTTTTCATTGTTTTTCGTGCAGAAGGAACATAGTTAAGGTATCGCAGCAAGATAATAGCATATGCCACGAACAGCCTTTTATTTGATGAATAGCCATTGCGTTTATAAATGTTTCAATTACAAATTTCAATACTCTGAAACAGAAATATAATCCTAGAAATCCACTAGTGAAATCACCGATAAATAGAAACCATCCATGTAATTTTTTGATTGTTGAATCAGCCATTTTTTCTAATTCCTCTTGGTCAAATAAATCAATAGCTGAGAATCCTTGGTTTCCGACTTCCTTCCCGACAATTTCCCGAATTATTATATTTTGTATCGCCTTCCTTTCTAGTCCGAACATTAATGATTCTTGAGCTTTTGAGATTTCTGTGTCTAGATAGATTCCTCCTGATCCGAGTTTTTGTATACTCTGAAGTTTGATAGGTTCTTCCATATTAGCTTTTAATTGAACAGGTGGCTGAGCTATTGAAGGTAATGGGTCAAATCCAATCCATTTGTTATCAATAAAAAATAAAGGTGGGATGATAGAATTGCAATCTGTTTCTTGGGCATGTGTCTGTAACACTCTCGTGATCGGTGACATAAAAAAGGATTTGTTATAAGCAATAACAGGGAGTTCTACATAACATTTGTCTGTTCTCCTTATTTCAACGTTGGGTGGGCTGCAGGCCATCACGTATAATACTTCTCCGTTTATTTTTTCTATAAATCCCAATTTCTGTTGTGGAAGGGTAGCTACAGCGTTAGGGGAAAATGGGGCCATCACTAGACGATTTTTTAAGATTTCTCGCCTCAGTAGACATCTTCGATACACTGTTTCTGAATATATCTTATCAAGGTTGCGTTTGAAAGACTGTTCTACGTATAGAAATTTAGTATTAACATATGTGATTATGTCAGCTTCTTCTCCGATTGAATTCTTTCTCCATTTAGATATTGTTACTACAACTAGCTCGGGTATGGGTAAGGGACACTCACCCTTAGCAGATGCAAATTAATTTCCACTAAAAGCAAGTGTGACCTCCAGAGAAATTTACACTATGATCCCTTTTCGAAACAAACCTAGAAAAGCCAAACTTCCTTGAAGAGAAGTATGTGCTGCTGAAAGGAAAATCAATTCAATTTCAACAAACTTCCTATTTATTTAAGTGAATTTTTACAATTCAAATTGTTGAGTAATATTAAGTCATTAGCAAGTTAATTAATGAGAATTAATAAATCACACAATGGTCTATCCTTCTGACCGTTCTGTTGACTTGTTGACTTGGCCACTAACGCTCCTCCTTGACTGGTGAAGTGGACTCTACTTGAGACAACTACCTCTTTTGCCTCTAGTTGTTGACTGGCAACAGGTATTGAAAGTTCTGGTAAGCTCAAAGCGGCTACCCCTTTCTGCCACTAGTTGTTGGCTAACCTGGTTAATCCTTGGCAGCAGGTATTCGGCTATTGTCTGCTTCGATGACAGTTCAGGAGTCCACTCACTTCAATGGTAGGAAGCTAGTAGGTGGTTGGTGTTGGTCCTCTTCAACGGTCGATGGTTTTGCATGTAAGATGGGGGACAAGGTATTAGACCAAAGTAATAAGAATATATGAGCGTCGCTGAGACTACAACTTGTTGAATGAAAAGAAAATATGTTTCAGTGATTATTTCTAAACTATAGACTATTTGGATCCAAATTCACAGTCTCAGGAAATTAGTAAATTCACTCGAATAAGTGAAAGTTCTCTCATAAAAAAAAATGAAATCTGAATATCTCCAGGAAAGAGGATTTAATACAACAAAAAAATGACAATATCAGTCAAAGAAATATTGAGAAAAATACTCAGTTTAATCAATAGAAATTGAACTAGATAATTTGATCAAATTGATCGAAATAGGTAGATATGAAAATCGATTGAAACAAGCAAATCAATACCGCTGGATTCTCATGTAACGCAACACTTCGAAACAGGTCAGTAGGTATACAAAAAGAATAAATAATTGTTCAATGAGTATTCAAGAAGATGAGAACAGTTGCCTGTCAGCCCAGTATCACTAAGTAACCCTTCAACTCTTCAAATTTGGCCAAGTCCAAACTTCACAAAGAAGTTAGTGAGTTGAATGGTACAAATTATACAAAAAGAATAAATAATTGTTCAATGAGTATTCAAGAAGATGTTTTGGGTTTTCTCCCCATTCAATTCCAAGATGTTGCATGCAAACTAAATCTCAGCTTTTTTCCACTATCATTAGTATTGTCGCGTAGGCTATTAATATTCTAGTCCGACTGTCACATTGTGGTATATCTGCAAAACAAATGATTATATTTGGTGGAAGATGATGAGAAATGTCGGGAAATATGTGCCCCAGGACCGACCTCAGATGTATCTCATGAGTTACGGTATCTTCATCTGATAATGTTCTTTTTATGCGCTCTGACACTTCTTCTCGACTGAAAGTAAGTTCTGAAACAGTCCAGAACTATTCTCCGGATCCTATAGAATGCGAGGATTCCAATCAAATCCACAGTACACAGCACTTTTTAAGGAATAGGCATTTATTCAACGAATGCTCACCTGAATTCGCCAATCATTAGATGCCTGCGATCCTATAATTCTGTTGTTGATAATATTTCTGATTTGGATATTTTTTCCACTTCCATCATATGTTTCAAGAAACGATTGAGGGTAATAATGTTTTGAATCACCTCCATTTTCCATTGAAGCAAATCTCTCTATATAGTACTTTGACATCTCTGATCTGATCGCTTACATCACTCTGGAGTTCTGCCATTACTCCAATGTAACACCTTGTACTCTCCTAGAATCATGAGTATTTCAATACATTTTCATTGATACTTCACCTTTAACGCCGATGCCACATTTAGGTATATGTGATGGTTTTGTTATTTTTCATTCTGCTAAGATTGTCCTCAATTACATGGTATCAATAGGTTAACTTTGTGAATAATGTTAAGAATCGACTCTTGGATACAACCAAATGTACAACAACTCGTCAATAAATTCACAGTGACATTTATTCTGAATTGTTATTTTTATTTATCTGTTAGATATAAATCTTGCCTATCACACCTTAGCTTATAGTCAACTTTCACAATCTGTTTACTTTATTGCTTTATTTCGTGCTACTCTGTAATTGGATGGGTCAAACCATCTGTTGAGTAGCCTTCTCATGTAAATAAATATATAAAATCATGGTTAATGCTGTGAAATGCTCAAGTGGGCTCTAATCTTGTGAGATCTGAGCAAAGCATAAACCTATGAATATTATCATATTCATAGGTTTTTGAGAGTTGAACCTTTTACAGTAAAATATTTTTATACAGACAAATTTATCGACGCGCGTTTTGCTTTTCAATTTGATAAGTATTAGTTTCTTCTCATGAAAGAGATGCTAACTTGGTTTCGTTTTGTATTTAATTTTTTTCCCTGAGAATATCATGATGTGATATTTCTTCTGTGAGAAAAATAGTTTTATCCATTGGACAACTTCATACATTTTTTGATTATACTTCTGTATCAGCTCTGATGTGAATATGCTCTCTGAATTTGCTTGCCAAAGAAAAATATAATCAACTGTATACGTGCATTCAGAAATCACCGACTTTATACTAGTCCAGTAAAAACGGTGATAAATACTCCTTTCCCGACAGCGTTGGTTTCAAATGAGATGGAAAGAAATTTGTTCGCAACTCCATTTCCAGGAAGTACAAAACACCAGTACAAACAAAAATAAACGTAACTCAATTCAATCCTACGGAATGAACCAAGTTAGAGAATTAAGATGCGAGATAAGAAAAATGCATCTTTTTTTGCCGCGCTGAGAAGGATAAATGTTTCGGAGCTAGGAGCGGCTGAAAGACTGAAAGAAGCGGAGCTCAACCTGTGGACTGAGTTTCATGATTAATGTTAGGTAAAATATGCAGATGGACCTCTTCCACTGGCTCGCATACTTTAAATGAATTAGCAAAAACTTCGGACGAATTTCTATTAGTATAATAAATCTGGAATGTAGGAAGTAATGCTGGAGCTCGCATCCAATTCGGTTCGGAATGTGAGAATTGGATTTACTTTACAGCGTTTTCGGCGCTGAAATTTTGCATAATGCCCCGAACGGTGGATATGGGAAAATAACAATTTTTAAAAAGCTATTTTCGATTTATTAGGTACAGTGGATTTCGCAAAGTGCATTATCGCTCGTGTTGAGGAAAAGTTCAAGGTCGACACCAACTCCTGAATTCATTTTCATGTGAACGGAGAAATGAAAACAATGTTTTGGAGAGACCGGAACTCATTGGTAATGTGGGTTGAATAAACCAGAGCTCACAATTGAAAACGAACATAATTCGTTAATTGTGAGGGGGATAATTTCGAACAAAGTTGAAATGACCTTTGTCCCCAGTAGATCCATCCAAGTTGTATATTATTCGCTAGATGTCTGACAAAATCAAATACTGTCCTGGCTAATAGTTTGACGGATATTAAATGACCTCTGACAGGCATCTGTGCAAGGACTTCGAAAAAATACGCTCATGTGACCGAATGCAGTGTGTCTCACTCAAATTTGACAGAGGTGATGTTTATTCATTTTCAACATCAGAAATGAGGTCGGTCCAGTTGGGAGTACCCCAGGGGTCTATACTTGGACCACTCTTATTTCTACTATATATTGATAATATAGACAGGAAAATACCATATTCTGCAGTTACTGCCTATGCAGATGATATTAGTTTAGTGATATCTGCCAAAGCGACGAATGGATTTACACAAAAATGTGAATCTACTCTAGATGTAGTTTCTAACTATTTCAATAGTCACAACTTGTTTTTTAATTTGAAAAAAACTCAGCTTATCCGTTTTCATAACTACCAGAATAAATCCGATGACATTCAGGTGATTGTAAATGACTCTATTTTGAGAAGCACCCATGATGCTGTTAAATTCCTAGGAATTCAGATGGATGAGAGCCTTTATTGGAATGTGCACTGTGATCAATTAGTTTCAAAATTGAGCTCATTAACTTATCTTTTCAATAACTTGAGAAATATTCTCAATATAGATCAACTCATGGCTGTTTATTATTCCCAGGTAGAATCGAGGTTGCGCTACGGTGTATGTCTGTGGGGCAACTCAGCAATGAGCAAGAACGTATTCATCCAACAAAAAGTTATCCAGCGCTGTTTGTTTAATGTTCCTCGACAGTATTCATGCAGAATCATTTTCAATAAATACGAAGTTTTAACACTAGTTGGACTATATATTTATGAGTTGTCAGTTTATGTTTTCACTAACAGGAATGAATTCATTCTCAATAGCGATATTCATGATAAAAAGTATAGGATAACTCAAAGTGCACCAAAACGCATAGGACCAAGAATTTATAACTGTTTACCAAAGGAATTGAAGTCAATATGTAGCCTTTCGTTGTTTAAAGCCTAGTATTGACAGTGCGAGGCAGCTCGCTGCGAATGCCTCGTGGCGAATGCTCGGCTTTGCCTCGGACTGTGGATACCGGGGTTGCTCGCCTCACATTGCGCGACGCGAACGCCTCATAGCGAGCAACCCCGGTATCCACAGTCCGAGGCAAAGCCGAGCATTCGCCACGAGGCATTCGCAGCGAGCTGCCTCGCACTGTCGATACTAGGCTTAAAAAGAGTTTGAAGTCTTTTCTGTTAGGAAGATGTTTTTATACTCATGACGAGTTTTTAAATGCGACAATGTGATTTGCTACTGTGTATATTTTTCATATTTATTTTTATATATATTTTCTTTTGCCCCCTCTTGTATTGTATTGTACTTTCATATAATGACTATTTCCTATACATTTTTTGTCAATTCAAGGAAATAAATAATTCGATTGATTGAACAACAGTTTGATATCGAGGTCGAACAAAATTAACGCACATAGGTTGTATTTTGATATTCGAAAGTGAACCAATATTGAAGAGAAAATCAAACAAGGTATCAGAAGGTCCTCCTTTCCATAAAGGAGTTGAGAGCAACCTCTCGAGAACGAATGACGAAACACTATTCATCAAAAAGTACTGAAATTGGAGCATTTCTAAGTGAATCTCGGATCTCATTCGTGCTTGATAATATAGTCACATTCAAAAGTTAAGATGGAGTGGGACTATTCATGTCCGGCCTGTATAATACAGCGACAAGAACCGATTTGCATCGAACCAAGTGAAATTTATTCATACTATCATTCAATTTCTCCAACCCTCGAGTGCCAAGTAAACAATTATTCAAATGATTCAAGAATGTTCATTACTATACCGAACCACACTTCCATCCAGTACATTTCCGTCAGTGGAGCGCCTGGAGCCTCAAAAACGATGAAACCTCGGATTACGGTTACAGTGAATGAATTTGTGCGTTCGATGTGGGATTTTCTGTCTCATACGATAATACAATAATATCCACCAAACAAAAATTTGTGCTTTCAGTTTCTCATTTTTCAAACAATTTACTATAAAAAAATAATTTTTCAGCATATAGGTTGGATTTCAATTGTATTCTTCTATTCATATGTGAAATTTCACCTGAATAGATAAAGAAAAATATTTATCCGAGATAGCTGTGTGTATCTAGGGTCGTAGAGACCTTTAACAAAAAAGGAAACGTGTAGGGGGGAACGGAGCAACAGCTGTAATGTAGGACGGACTTTTTCGGTCAATTTAATTATACATAACACTTGCTCTCTAAACGATGTGTAGATTCAATGAAAATCAGTTGATTGGGGAGAATGAAAAAAAAACGTAGTGAAGCAATGTAACATATTATATTTTGAATATCGTACACTAAATATTCTCTCCATTCATTTGTACAATGGGTGAAGTATTGAAGCAATTATCGCTGCACTGTAAATATAGAACGGTACGAGCCACCCTTTTGACATTCACAAGTAGCTGCACATTCCTATTAACACTTATAGAATAAAGTTTGCAATGGATTATCCGGAGCTGGTGATTGATTCATAGTTATTGGGATGTACAATATGTACATGTTATTAAAAAAGTTTCAATTACAAGTTTCAATATCTACATCATTTCCTGGCAATAGCTGGATCAGCAGGTAGAATCTTTTTATGCTGAATTAGATGTAGGTAGTTATTTTGACAAAAGAACACTTGCATTTTGCCTGCTGCTCTTATGAAATGATTGAACTACGTATTTGAATCTTCAGTTCTGCCGTTGCTCCATATGAACACATAATGTATGCCACTTCTGCTTGAAATATATTATTCAGGTCCTCGACAATTGTGAAAACTTCTGCTATCCACACCCACTGATGCCTTTAATAACACCAAGACATTTGTATCTTCTGGAATTATTATAAGATTTCTCAATTATTTTGAATCTCAAGCCATCAAGCGACATTTTTTCATTATTCTCCAAGGAATTACCTTGAGTGATTATCGAAGGCAAATTTTCATCGAACTTGATAACGGCACAAAGAAACAGTCGTCGTTGGGATGATTTCTGGGGATGATTCAAAAAAGTTGATTATTTTTATTGTATTGTGTTCGCCATATTCAAATAGGGCAAGCGGATATAGTGTCAGGTCATATTTCACATATCAACAGGAATAACATCGTCATGAATTTTTCTTTTGTTATTTTTCGACAATGAAGAATTTATTTCATCCCTCCCGAATAATTTCAATTCGCGCAGATTAAGCCTTTCTGATTTTTTTTCATATGGTCTTCTACCCTACTTACTTACTCGTTACAATTTTAATCTTCATTTTCAGTAATTCTGCTAGCACATAAATAACATACAAATCAGGTAAACCACTTTTGTTTCGATCCACATTTCAATCGGTATCATCCCTATCTATTCTAGCATCTGTTGAATAAGTGTGTTGATGACTTCCTTTGAAATACATACCACAAACAATTTCAGTGGCAACACATTTGAAAGTACCTCCTCCGAACGCCTAGATGTGAAAAAGACTTTTGTGAATTTTCCAAACTCCCTAGAGTACATTGTGTGCTGTAATTCTTTCATATCTTTCAGATAAATATGTACAGCTTCAAAATAGGAAACATTCATGGAATAGAGGAATCATCATCTCAATACTGTATGAATTGAATTCCCAAATGGAACAGATCGTTTTTATCAAAACTTCTATTAGGAATGAACTGAAAGTTTTCATCAAAACCGAGAATTTTCACTGCCATCTGAACACAACATGTCACAGTAGGTACAGAGGAAACTATCGTTTATAACAAAACCGCACTTTTTTCACAATGTCTTACTAAATATTCGAGATAATTTCAGAAAAATGTACTTGGTATAGATATTCGGATTCTTATAAAATTGAAACTATGTCAGATATTTCGATGTGATTCGGCCTTTAAATCATCCGCTGAACTAAACGAGTACCTGACCAAGTTTCGAATTAGCCTATTGAACATTAGGGAGAAATAAACGATCCCCAATCATGTTCGTCAGCAGTAGAATCATCAACCAGAAATTTATAATCATGAATATTTGAACTACTTTTCATCCTTCAATCGGTATTAACTGCAAGTAAATAATAAAAAATCATTGGATTGGTAAAAACGCCAGAATAATTGAATAGACACAACGTTCCATCAAAAAAAATTTGGATTCGATTTTTCATTGTTGAATTATGGAATCATGCATTCATATTCGATATTTCGATTATGTTCTGATTGAAATAAAATGTTAAATAGTTTTGGATTTTTTGGCATGAATTCAGAATCACTGTGGACTTTACAATCGCTTTCCTGGAAATGTGTATGCATTGGATATTAAAATGAAACTGTACATTCATTCAGTATCCTTTCATATTGACAGTTGTAAAGGAAATAAAAGTTTCATTGCTTTTTTATTCACGGTCAAAGCAGCGTTTGTACGTTTTCATCCAATTAAAACACTGACGATTCTGAAAAATTTAGATACTGCCTTGGGCAAGGCAAATTTTTAAGCCAGTTCCGTTGGGCTGTGAAAGGTTGATATGATGAGTGTTAGGTGCCTCCGATGAGCAAGTGAAATTTATTTCAAATAATTGTCTTGTGATTTCTCTCAATGAATAATCTTATATTATTTCATTATATATATATATATATATATATATATATATATATATATATATATATATATATATATATATATATATATATATATATATATATATATATATATATATATATATATATATATATATATATATATATATATATATATAGTGATTTGTCAGTCGAAGAAAACAGACAAAATATGGCAAACGCAACTCAAGCAGATCACCAACCTCAACAAACAAATAAACTTAACCTTCTAAAGTCTCGTTTAGAAAATATCAAGCCTTATGACGGGGATAGCAATACCCTAAATAAATTCGTAACTGGATGTGAAAGTTTGATAAATCATTATATGATTATATCATCATATGAAGATGTCACTTTCCAGAGACATATGCATCCAAGAAAAGTTCATCGGTAAGGCAGAAGCTATGGTTGGTAACCGAGTAGAATTTAATACTTGGCACTCATTCAGTTTTTTTCCGATAGCATAAATATGGATTGCCTAGTCCAAGAGCTTACAAGAGAACTTTCAAGGGAGAAAACCTCAATAATATTCAAGAAACATGTCGTAGTCGATTGAATTGGAAAAGTGATAAGATTTTGTACCTTCCAATATAAAGGGGAAATAACTAAGTCGGGAACAATAACATCAATAATTATGTATTCAGTTCTACATGATATCGCACAAAATGAATTCGACTGAAAATTATTCAAACGTTATCGGAATACTAGCGAATGCTTAACATTTCTCATCATTGTGGAACTTTAACAATTGCTTTGTATGAAAGTTTTTTTTTTTCATATATTGCTTCTGCCAACGAGCAATAACTTGATGCAATTGATGAATTGTTATTCATAATGATCAATATCTCAGTGACATTGAACCAATACAGGCCCAATAAAAGTTATACCTCGTGGGTGAAATATTTTTTTTCTTTTTGTTGATTCATCAAGTTATCTTAACACGCAGTGTATTCCGAGCTCCCTTCGTTATATTCCATTAATCCGTCCATAAAAAGGAGCTTTCAGCAGAATATCGCAACACGCTATTAACAGCACGACAAAATTCTATGATCAAGATATAAATTTCCGTCCTGAAGAGACATGTCTCCTACAGAAAGATCCAAGATAAAAACTTCATGAAACAGCTATAAAAACACGTCATGTACTGAATAGCGCAGGTATATATTGAAGGCATAAAATAAGGATTAACTAGACGTGTCCCGTTCTGAACTTTAGTCACAAGTTGATCTTTCCACGAACGACTTCAAGTGATTGGATGGTATAACGTTTGTCGTTTCAGAAAACGCGAGTGGAGGAAAGCTATTTACGTTCATTTCCCGGAATTTCCGACGCATGGAAACTTGAGATTCCATTTCGTTAATGCAAGAGATATAGGGAGTCTCTTTGTACAGCTGGTTTCAGAAACTGATGGCTATAATGATATTCAGATGCCGTTGGAGAAAGTAATAAGAAAGTAGCACAAATATATAAGAATAATATTGGTTTATTATAACGAAAACATCGGCTTGATTAAGTGAATATTAGGTTGGCCATAAAAAATGTGAACATTAGGCGATCTTGGTCAATATTCGAAGACAATAAAAGGTTATATCTTGGTGCCGATATTGGTATGATATTATAAATAACATCATCAAAAAGTGATATTCGGATGTATTAAATTGATGTCCCCTCGTCCGTCTTTCGTTTTTATATTCCAAACTAATCATTTATCTTATTCAACGTCGAAAATTCCCACTCTCGCTTACATGTACTTACCGAAAACATACCTGGAAGATACTCTAACTGCTGGAGGGTTCAAACTAACTATTTCCGATTTGCCAAGTCTTCCATATACATATTTCGCCACGGTGGTGACTTGTGTTATGAAAGAGTTATATAGTGTAGATTTGGTTCGCGGCGACATCACATGATATCCTAGTCATGCAATTTTCTGCAACCCATCTCTATTTTTCATGAGCCATAACCTGCCGGATGACCCATATTCGCCTCAAGATATTTTTCACCGCTCCAATCCCAAGTAATAATACGCTACGTTGTATTTTCCACGCTGGAAATAACAATAAACTTTCCAAAGTGTCGCACTCATGTATTTCTTTTACGGCAAAACAGTCGTAGATTATGCCCATATATTCCAACCATTCGACGAAGAATACAGAAGCTCGTTAATGTTTATGAAGTCTAATGATTTTTATCTGAACATACACTTTTCCATTTCATCCTCCGTTAAAGTTAATATGCGAATAAAATGGAGACTCGCCTCCATTGTCTCTCTATATGAGATCCACGTCTCCTAACTGCAGGAGTATTTTGTTGCAATATTCTCATGTTGTCAGCGAGTTGGGAAAGATGGAATTCGATATTCACCATAACGGCAGAAAGATTGAAAAGAGTTGACTCAATATACTTTACGCGCTTCCTCCGTAGTTTTTCTCAATTTTCAACCTACCACAATCTGGAAAAGTCAAGAATCTATATTGAAATCTACACAAAAAGAGAAGGGCATTGCTGCGTTAATTAAAAACAGTCCTCGAATGGTTGGAATATATGAGCATAATCTACAACTGTTTTGCCGTAAAAGAAATACATGAGTGCGACACTTGGTGAAGTTTATTGTTATTTCCAGCGTGGAAAGTACAACGTAGCGTATCATTACTTGGGATTGGAGCGGTGAAAAACATCTTTAGGCGAATATGGGTTATC
>JAVJAQ010004942.1:0-11352 GCA_032362365.1 Zygogramma bicolorata | reverse complement strand
GTGGAGGAATCGATGGTTGTTCTATTTCGATTAATTTTGATAATATCTCAGTAGAAACTTTTCTTAGAGATGAATTACCCCAACACCAAACTGATATTATTCGCATTGACAGTATCAATATTATTCTCTTGAAGATGCTAACCTTGTGAGAGAAACGCCCGTCGAGTGCGAAAAATATCAGTTTGGAGTTAGGGCAATTGATATCTGAGAAAAGTTTCAACTTTTACACCAAAGGTTCCAATCTCAACGTTTATTATAATATCTAAGTAATTATGGATAATATTATCAATACTATTATCGAACCACTAACTTACTTGGTGAATCTTTCTTTCGTATCTGGCAAATTCCTGACTAAATTGAAAGTGGGAAAAGTAACTCCCATTCACAAAAAAAAATATAACTCGGAACACCTGGAAAATTATAGACCTATAACTATTCCTAACAGTTTTTCAAAAGTATTTGAGTATAGTTACTAGAAAAGGCTGATGACTTTCTTGATTGAACAAAATATTTTATCCAACAGCCAACATGGATTTCGTTGTGGCAGATCCACAACCACTGCTATCCATAGTTTCTATGATAGCTTAATAAACTGTTTGGGTGTCTTCTGTGATCTGAGTCGCGCTTTCGATTGCGTGGATCATAACATTTTGTTATCTAAATCGTACAATTACGGAATCAGAGGCAATGGTCTCAATTGGATAGACTCTTTAGTAAAAATCGTCACCAATTTGTCTGTTTGAAATACCACGAGAATAATTTGCTGGGTAATGTTTCTTCCGCAGAAACGGAAATAACGTTGGGTGTACCACAGGGATCTGTCCTGGGACCTGTATTATTCATTATCTATATAAATGAAATTACCAACTATTTTCAACGTGTTGAGATGACAGTCTATGCGAATGACACTTCCTTACTTATATCGCACATGAATCAATCGGAGTTGAAACAAAAATGCGAGACAACATTAAACCAGTTAGTTTCCTGGTTCAGTAGTTTAAATCTATACTTCAATGTTCAGAAAACCAATGTTATAAAATTTCACATGCCACAAAGACTACTGGAGGAAATTGATATCATTTAAAACAACACTTCTTTATCTATGCAGGAAAGTTGCAAATTTTTGGGTGTCCATATGGATGAAAATTTGAACTGGAAGGAACATTGTACATCAATTATCTCTAAACTCTCATCAATTTTTTATATGTTCGAAAATCTAAGGTTAGTTCTTACTCAACCACAAATTTTGAATTTGTACAACGCGCAGGTAGTGAGCAGACTCAGGTACGGAGTATGTCTTTGGGGAGATTGTACGTTGGCGCATAATGTTTTCATTTCACAAAAAAAAATTATACGCTGTATTGCGGGGGTCAGGAGAGATCATTCATGTAGACAGATCTTCAAAACTTTCAATAAATTGACATGTCCAGGTCTATACATATTTGAAGTGTGTATTTACGTTTTCAAAAATAAAAATTTATTTTTCAATAACAGAGATTTTCATGAATATAATACCCGCCGTGCTGATGATATCGCCTACAAAGCTTAAAAAAAAATTGGTGTCAAGATTTCCAACCATTTACCTGAATCACTCAAAATCATACAACATGAAAGGGCATTTAAAAAACACTTGAAGTTGTACCTGATTAGTAAATGTTTCTACTCTCTGGATGAGTATCATTCGCCAAATCCAGTAGATTTTTTTAATTTGTTGTGACGTTGTATTTATGATACATATGAGTCCGATATATGATAATTTTAAAATTGAAATTGAACATGTCCGCCTAAATAGTGACAATTCTGATACAATGTATATTGTCTGACAGAAATAAAGCGATTTTGATTTCGATTTTGAAGTTTAGCTGTATTCTATGAAAATTTATTACCTATCGATTTTGACAATCTATTGACAGTTTTTTATTATTTACCTGAATTATTGATTTCTCAAACGTCATAAATGTCAACGTCCTAACCTCGATTAGTGTATTATAACCACAGGAGCGGAACTCTGTAAGCACAAAATCAAAGCGAAGCGATAGCGATTTGTTCAGACTGTGACCGATTATTTTGTATTGAAATATACGGGCGTGGAGGGGATTTGTGAACAACTCTCCTTACTAATAGCGACAAATATCTCTTTGACAATTTATTTTTCACAATCGGAAGTCATCGTGTGAGACGAGAGTACTTCGGGATCTCTATGATTGCGAGAGCGATTTTGATGTCTCCAAAAAGCGATAGTATCTTTCTCTTTCTAACATGTGAAACCGAGCAAAATAGTACACCCTGAAATACTTCTTCTTCATTACCATAGATGTAGGTACGACGTTCTGGGAATTTCATAATAATTGTTCCAAACTTTGAAACTTGAGATTGGCCTGATTGGCACATGATGATGGTGCTACAAGTTTTTTGTGGGTACTGTACTACGTATCTAATAAATATGCATAATCTCTTCATTAGTAGTTTATTTCTGTTACTGAGTGAAGGAAGAGTGTTATCAACTTATTGTACCTCAATTATATAAATTGAGATATGGATCAGAGACAAAGAATGAAAACAAATGCCGCTCACTGGGCACTCCTTGTCGATTTTGTAGAGGAGCACCTAGGTCCTTCAGTATGGAAAATTTACTTTTTCAATTGAAATATTTTCGATAAGAACAATTGAATACAATTATTTGAAGTCATTTTTTCACAAAAAAAGGGGTGTCTATTTGAATATTCCAAACTAATAAATTTCAGCTTGTTCTCAAAGTATCATTGATAGATAATCCTCGTATAACTTGCATCTTTGTGTGGTGGTATTTCCCTCCAATAGCAATGAACTATCATTGCCAAGGTATCTGGTTTGTATAAAAATATCTCAGAGGAAATCGGCATTCTTGAATTTTTCGAACTATTGTCATAGGGCTCATTAGGAGAATCATGCAATGTATTATTTGAGGGACAATTAGGAAATAATTCACAATGATCTCTTCGAAACTTTAATTCAGTGGCTCGACTCAATTAAGTCTATAAGCTCAATAATGATACATTTTTTTTGTAAAACACTCGATATAATAATATGGTACAAGATAGATAGATAGATAGATAATTATTTTTATTTCAGCAGATTTATGGTCTGTGAAACACGTCACAAAACATTGACTCATATATATATATATATATATTTCATACTTCCCAACACTAATAGAATTCCAGATAGTACAAAAAAGCAAAATGTAAAGGAAAATATTGGCATAAATTATTGCTAAAACAGAAAATTTATTGACTCAAGATTTACCATATACAAGAAAAACTACAATAGTCAGTTCATGAAATATCCGTTTACCACTTCTTGTCGAACTCGAATATCTTCTTCTAAAATGGGATTAGGAACATTCATTATGTTATTAGGCATAACATCATCTGCAGCTTCAACTAATATATTTTCAACTTCCACTCCAGCTCTTATACACATATTGTGTAATATAGCGCACGAGGTCACTATTGCACCTACTTTACTACTTAGTCACATTCTAAGCGAATCGCTATCGCTTCGCTTCAATAATTTGCTTACAGAGTCCCACTCCTGGTCACCGTAGAAATCATACATTGAAAATCTGAAAAAGCAATCGATGAAAACCCTTTCAAGTGGAGCTAACATTCATCACAATGAGAAGGCACTCATTTGAACTAATCATCCTAACAAACAACCGACTACCGAAAAACTTCAAAAGGAAATCCTTTGTTGGCTAAAAGTCCCCATTATTTAATTTGGTAAGAGTTAAGAGGAGCATCCCCGCTCCATATGCCAATTAGATCTGATGTGATTTAAATCGGGAGTTTTTGATGTACGTTTTCCCCCAAGACCCTCCGGCCTTGTTAAGGTTAGGCAGAGGGTGGCAATCGAATAAAGATCACAACATGATGATCGCCTTGATAACGTTAATGATGGGCCATTAGTCTGATTGGGAGATACGGTATTTTCTCGATTGGACGTCTCTTAACAGCTATTTGCTGGTTTCGCAAATTTGGGTAGGTGGCATGAAGAATTTTTGTCATTTGACTAACACGTTCGAGATTGAATATTATGAAAAATATTTGTCCAAATAGTTAATTAATAGGGAATATACATAAAATTGAAACTTGTCTCAAATTTTTTTCTTTAACCTTCATTATCGAAACATTATAGTCATGAGGTATTTTATTATTCATACCCATGAAATATTATAGGAAAGTGGAAAATTAGGGACGGAAATTCAAACTCACAAAACGCGTCACTACGGGTCGATTTTACGTGAGCAGAGAACAAAGGAGTAAAAGCTGAAAGGTAATTATTATATTATATGTTATTATTTAGTCCCTAACATATATTTTTATCGAAAAAAATGCCGTGATATCAATTAATTGGAAATAATTATATTTTTCAATTGATTCGATTTTAGAAAGACAAGCATTTGACTTTCATATTGGGGGAACGCGTTCTTTATTTTCTCAAATCAGTTTGCACATCAACAGAGTGATATAACGAATAAAAAAGAGTAGAAGGTCAGAAAATGAGAAGAAATAGTTATATATGAAATATAACATAAGGAATAAAAAATATATAGATGGAATGACAAATATGAATAAATAGAAGAGGATATAAATACTGAACATCACATACACGTCACGAATAAAAAAACACAAATATGCATAATTAAAATTAACTGTTGATGTATAAATGAAAATATACACGTCACATACAAATGACAAATAACGATATGGAATCCTGTACAGCGTAGCAATTCTTTGACAATAGCACTTCCCTAACATTTTTTTGGAAATGTATAAATTTCCTGAGACTTTAATGAAATCAGGAAGTCTGTTATAGAGCTTTTATCCCAGATATTCGAAACCCTTTCGATAGAGTACAGTGCGATGTTGACTGGGGAGGATTAAGTGGGCATTATCTGTACAGTCATTACGTGCTGATCTATTGGCAGCCAGTTTATTTTTATTGTGGTATAAATATCTGCAAGCCTCAAGGATGTATATAAATAAAACTGTTGATATTTTCATAAACAGAAATGATTCCCTACCAAAATCCCTAAATCCCAAATTCGCAATAATCCCTACAGCATACTTCTGGATTATGAACACTCTGCCTACAGAGGAGCTTGTGCCCCAGTTCAAAATACTATACCTGAGGGGCTAGCAGATTTTTTAAGTTTTGTACATAAATTGTCGACACGTTGCATTGCAATTTGTTATCGAGGACACACCTAACATTTTTGTAGATTTTGTTGAATAGTAAAGTAAAGTAAAGTCTATTGACTACATAAATGTATAAATTACACGGGTAGCAGGTCAAGGAGCTGATACAAAATGAACATCAGCGGTACACATAAGGATGTAGAGATAAAAAAAAAACATTAATATATATATAGTACGTAAAACACTGAAAGTATAGCACTTATGCAACGATTATAGGCATTACAATTTTATATTTCTGAGCATGGACTATTGAATTGTGGAGTTCACGAATTCCTCCATTGAATTGAAACAATGTTCAGTCAAAGTTTTTTTAATTTTCTCTTTGAAAAGATGCATGCTGAGCTTTGTTAGGTCTTTATGAAGTTTATTGTATAATTTCAAGTCGGGAGAGTTGGAAGAAGATATTTTCAGTCTGAACCTGTTTGGCCTCACCTGGCTATTTGATCGGGTAGGATAGTTGTGGAAGTTTGAGTTACACTTTAGATTTCCCCTATTCCTGTGCAATTCAATAAGGGTTTGGTATATATAGATGCAGGAGCAGTGGCATTATTCTGTTTTTAATGAAGAGTGGCCTACAGGGTTGGTCGTAGCGAGTACCTTCGATTATTCTTAATGCCCTCTTTTGCAACTTAAAAACTCTTGTTGCCTGACTAGAATTTCCCCATAGAATTGTACCATAGCTTATATGCGAATGGAAGAGGGAGTGATATGTAGTCAATAGCACATCTTTTTCCACAATATTCTTCAGTTTACGCAACAAAAATAGTTGGCTGGACAATTTATTGCACAGATGGTTCATGTGGCTATTCCACTTCAATTCATCATCGAGAGTTATCCCCAGAAGTTCAACAGTGGATCCATTCGAGATGTTTTTATTAGAGGAGAATAAGAGGTGCTGGGTCTTATCATTATTCATCTTGAGTTTGTTTGTCGTGAACCATAGTTCTGCTCTAGATGCAGTCGTCGCCATAAGTTCTTCGAGTACAATTCGAGTATGGTGTGAATTTAATAACGAAGTGTCGTCAGCTAATGCAATACATAAATCCGGAAGCAAGTAGTGGAATATATCATTGACATAAATGGTGAACAACAGTGGCCCAAGGACGGATCCCTGTGGCACACCAAATTTAGTATGAGCCTGTAGCGAAGTGGTTCCATCGACAGGCACCACTTGTTTACGGTTGGTCAAATAGGACTTTACGAGCTCTAGGGGGGTTCCCCTTATCCCATAGTGCTCGAGCTTAGCCAGCAGCAACTCATACCATATCAGGAATCTCAAACAGATACACCTCATTTTGTTGTCCTTTCACCATGAACATATGTTTTATTCATTTGCAAATCATTTTTATCAGACCAATTGATGACTTTTTTGAATACGCTTTCAGCTTTATTTCTCAGTGTTGAAGTCATCTTCAATAACTGAAATATTAGTGTCATCAGAATAACAAATGCAATACGTGGCAGATTTCCTATTTAGATAAACTAATAAATCATTTTAAAAAACAAGATGAAAAACGGGGTCCCAGAATAGATCCCTGAGGTATACCATCAATGATGTGTTTTTCAGAGCTTATATGTCTCCAATTTCCACTACTTGTCTTTTCCAAGTGAGAACTCAGTAAATTGAGCAGCAAATTTTCTAACTCCATATCTCGACAGGTCTTCCAGGAAGAGTCTGTGATTTTACGTGATCGAACGCTCCCGAAAAATCAATGAATAATCCTAGATTTCATTTTTTTGTGAAAAAGCCGTTATGATTTGTGTTGGTATCAATGCTATACACTCAAATCAAAATTTTAGTTTCAGTCCTGATAGTGGATTAGATAGTAACTCCAAAAAAAAAGAACAGAAAGTCGTGATTCTCTTCTCTCAAGATGCATTAAAACCCTGGTGCTTTGACTTATACATGAAAAATCGTAAGTCCCGCATTACTGATTTTGAACAATTTCAACTAAATGAATACCTTCGAAAGATTGCCAATAGAGACACATTTTATGAATCTGGTAACGTAATGTCAAATTTCCTGCACGCCCGATGGCAGTTTTGTATAGGTTATAAGCATTTGAGAACACTTGGCTGAAAGAACTTTCATTCCATGAATAATTATCGTTTTTTGATCCTTTTTTACTAGGCCATAACAACCATTGTCACTAATGCAGGAAAAAATATGTTAACCTGGAAGATTCTGGAAAAAAATCAGTAAATCACATAAATATAACTACCCAAGTAAGAGAGAGGTCATTCAAGGAGAAGTTCGTTTTCTTCGTCAGAGAAATATCGCGACATCAATTTTGATTCTGTGATTCTCAAAACTATCTTGTATTTTCGAAATATGTGTTGAAACTATCGTCTATTGTCTACCACTGAGATATAAATTAACCTATGGTAGCTACTTAATATATTACAGAGATGAATATCATATTCAACACTATTAACACCACAAACAATGCAAAATACTTTATTATAAAAGTAACTACAGGTAAAAAATTCACTCAACTAAGCAATAGTAACGATCAAAACGTGTAAAGTACAACGTGAAAAGAAACGAACAAAACTAATTGGAATAGAATTGAATAGGTATACTTTGTTCAACCATCCTTTGGCGTTACGTCATACGTTGTCCAACTTTATCTCTCGTTCATGAAATGGATGAGACGGAATTATGACGTCATTAACGTATGTCTAATGTCGATGTGAATTTTATTTGTCATTTTTGACAGTTCAGTTGTCATAGTTTGATTTGTTTAGTATTTCTGGTCATTTTCGCCTTTTTCAGTTAATTTTTCATTGTTTAAATGTCTTTCCGATATAATGAGAAAGAGCAAAGCTCAAATTTGAAGTTGATTGACTACTTTTCAAGAGAAAGAGATGCTGGAGTGCCGTTTTTACCGTTAAATGCAGTCTACAACGTATCTACCTATGTTATGCAAAATGTAGTCTTTATTGATTTGATTTTATTTAATTCTATAGCGTGTTGCTGATGCTCCAGAAATATCTTTTAGAACTAATCAAAAACTAGCTACCAGTGAAATGGAAACAGATAAAGACTACAAAATCAAAGTTCATGCCGGACATGTTTCTGCTCGAGGATCATCGATTTATATCATACATCAATATGCAATAGGAATAGCAGTGTATGCGATGTATTCTGCAGAAAGGTACATACTAATAATAATTTTGAGGTTGAGTGTAAAATAATATTCAACTAATGTAAGACAAACGTAAAACAGCAGAATACGTCACCGATTATGACGTAACGGCAAAGGATGGTTGAACAAAGTATATTGAGTTCATCGGAACTTCCAAACGTATTCAAATTTCAAATACTTCAAATTGAAATATCAAACTTGTTTGTAAGGGGAGAGCTTTCTATAAGATGGCATGTCATCACAAATTTCGTATAGGTACTTATGATACTCTTGGTGAACAAAATATCCCCTCTAGACTTTGACCAATGAGACCGTCGGTATCAAAATTCTCTCATGAGCTTTCTCTTGACTGGAATTGCAGCTTTTAAACAAGGCATTTGCATCACCACCTACCGTCAAAAAACGTAAGCTTCGATTTCTCAAATCGAGAGGAATCGACTAAACAAAAGCATATCAGTCAACGCACCAGCTTTTTATATGCATCTCTCTCCTCCCTGTAATAAAAACAACAAACGCGTACAGAGGCGATGTTCCGCTAATAGAGTTGTCTAGTATTTCTCGTCTGATTGAAGGGGCACCCCAATTGCAGAGGCACTTCGGCCTCTTATCTGTGTTTGCACTCGGAGAACCCTCGATGGCCATCACGGTTATTTTGCCACTGTAGTCTTGCGATAACAACCGTATAATGGGGATGAACACCCCTGTCGTGACGACGGCAAAGGAGAAAGTGACACTGCAAATTGCGACGAGTTGATTCATTTGTTTTTTTGAGTTCAGTTCAGAAGGAAGGCGCGAAAAGGAGGGTATGCTTGAGATAGGAAAATTTGGGGCCTTTCCTAAAACATTTTTAAACGCTTTCGAATGGTTATAAATGACTCATGTAGTAGTACTTATTTTTTTTTCAATCTAGTATAATTTATCTTAGAGGAAAAATAATAACTTCTTATCAATCATTTTCAAAAAATGCGAAGTGGCAATATTGCGTTTCGATGATTTCTTGAATGAATAATCGTCAGAACTGACATTTTCTTATTAGTGTTGTTGATATCAAATGAATGCATCGTTTTCTTTCCGATTCGTTCATTTAATTGAATTATTCGGCATATTTTTGATTTTAACACTTTTTATATCTATCTAGTTGTTCATTTCACATGGCCCCAATGAAGTGTTTTGGTTGTAATGGGTACATCAATTAAAAAGTACTTGAAAAATATATATATATATATATATATATATATATATATATATATATATATATATATATATATATATATATATTAATTTTTATTTTTTTATAAATTTTTATTTATCTCGCTTGAAGAAGCTATTGTAATAGCGAAACACGTGTCGCGGTTTTGTAAACCCATTGTAGGTGAAAATCATACAGGAAACTGAAATATATTTTTGTTAATATGGATTTTCATCAAGTATCGGCCAGTTCAATTCAATTGAAGGACAAAGGATTGGAATACAGTTCAGGTTGTCCCATTAATAATTTTTAATCTGATATCAAGTAACCTAAAATTACAGTCCTGCACTACTACTCAGTCCCGAGATATTGCTTGCCTTACGGCCAGTTGCACCGCTTTTCCTAAGTTGTGTTTTATCTGAGCCAGGCTTTGTTGCTATGGATTTGCCAATCAGCTTCCTTGTTCCTTAACGATTGAGCCAAGCTTAGTTGAATCTCTGCTAAGTTCAAGCGGTGCAACTGGCCCTTAATCGTCGTGGAACAATCTGTACTTATTTTTTTATTGATATATTGCAATATTTCATTAATTATTTATCCAGTATTATTATTATTTATACAGAACTTTTAATAAAGAATACATTTTTTTGTGAAAATAAGTACGTCGACAACTTAAGTGGACACACGGTGTAATTCTTGAGAAGAGCTTATTTGAAGATGTTCCGGAATGGTTTGGAAGCTGAAATTTTGAGAAAATGTTCCTTTTTTATTGACCTGAAATTGTGCAAAATCTCATGACCGGAAGCAGATGGCAAACATTTTATCGGCATCACGATAGTTTTTGCAGGAAACAGCTTCGTTGATTAAGAAATGGAGTTTAAACAGCGAAAATTGGTGGCACAATAGCTATTTATGTAACCAGTTAGAATAGTTATTTTGGTATGAAGTGCGTAAAATGAGTGTTTTTTTGATGGCACATGAGAGTGATAATTCACTTGAATGTGCCACGATAATACGAATTTTATACACGAAATACAAAAATCATTTTTTGTACAGCTGTGCCTGTCAATTTACATCGCGCGAAATATTTTAAAAATAAATACTTCCAATACATTTTGGAGTGGTTTTTTCTCCCTATAAGTGATCGCACAATTTCACAGCATCCAGTGGTCTTTCTGTGTCGTTACTATAGAAACGGTTTGTTGGCACTCCGCCTGTTTGACTAGTGTTCGAAATCAAAACACCTACCCAGTGATCGAATTCGTCTAATATGGAAAAAGACTTAGCAATAAAAAGCGGCTCCAAATGAATTGAAACGGGAACAAATATATTCGTGAGAAACTGACTTTTACAACAACTTCAAATTGAATGACATAACATCTGTATAAAATTTTGTATCGTGTTATCAAGTCGACAGATAATATTTTTTTAAGATGTTATGTCATTCAATTTGAAGTTGTTGTAAAAGTCAGTTTCTCACGAATATATTTGTTCCCGTTTCAATTTATTTGGAGCCGCTTTTTATTGCTAAGTCTTTTTCCATATTAGACGAATTCGATCACTGGGTAGGTGTTTTGATTTACATTACACAATCTGCTGCTACTGAGATGCTTTATGAACCTGTAAGACGTGAACAGATGATAACTCGGGCCAAACGTGATTTATTGGACCCATTGAGGTTCACAGTCAGTGTTTGTAAAAATACCTCTGAATAGGTATTGTTCGATAAAGTATTTTCTACGTTCGATTGTCTAGGAGCTGGAACAGGTTTGGCTCT
>JAVJAQ010004941.1:0-159900 GCA_032362365.1 Zygogramma bicolorata | reverse complement strand
CCAGTTACGTGAGGCCATTCCTGCTGGATCGACAGAAGCCGGCGGACTTTGCTGATACTAGCGGAAATCACATTACAAGACAAGCGAACATCATTTCTCATTGTAAAACACGAGTTCAGTCTTAGCTTGATCTCGGTTGGAATAAGTTGTATGTATTTTTAAATTAACCTCGTATTTTTGAAAAGTCGTTAGTTCTTTCGAAAAACATAACTGGCGCAGTCAGTAGGATTTGCGCAGTCGCGATAAATATTTCGTGGCGTGGTTTCTCAACTCTTTGGCGCGAATTCGAGAAAATACCCATTTATCGGGACTTGTTGGACGAACTTCGAGCCCACAACGATATTTCCAAGCCGGCTTGACTCAGATAAGGACTAGGAGACTACGAGATTCACAACGTCGATCAACGTAAGTACCAAGTTCCTTTTTGCCTTTTCTGAACCCTCTGATCAAGAATTTCAGTTGAGATAGTCAAACTCAGTTCATAGAGAACAAGTTTTAGTTAAGCTTTGAGTTGTGAGTTTGAAAACAAATAATGTTACAAATTTATGAATGATTTAGAGAACGTATTGGATAGATTGAATAATTTATCATTGAACGAAGATAATTCGAGTTGCATTATTTTGAATCCGAAAAGAACGAACTTGATAGCGTCAAATATGGCTGAACCAAATCATCAAGCTCCTGCATCTGTGCCTGTACCACAATTGAACTGGAATCTTTTCAAATCTAGACTTGATAATATTAAGCCATACGATGGTGATAGTAACACTTTGAACAAATTTTTGACTCGTTGCGAAAATTCAATTAGAAGCTATGTTATATTCCGAGATGACGCTCTCAATCAGCAAATTCTTGAGTCAATTCAAGAAAAACTAATAGGAAGAGCAGGAATAGTGGTTGGAAATCGTACCGAAATAACCGATTGCCCCTTTTTGAAGAATGCTCTTGAAGAATGTTTCGCAGATCGTAGAGACTTAGATTGTTTAGTGCAAGAATTGACGAGATCTAGACCACTGAAAGGTGAACATTTAATAGATTTTGGGAGTAGGTTACAGCTAATTATAAGTCAAGTAATACAGAGAATAAGTAACGATCCGAATATTGCAAATAATGAAAAACTATGTCACATCTTTCATTACCAAAAAACCGCTCTCAGCACTTTCATTGCAGGATGCAGTGGCACATTGAAAAATAATATGTATTTGAAAAAACCAACTTCGCAAGAAGACGCTATGGCGTACGTTATGTATTTGAAAAAAAAAAACAACTTCGTTAGAAGACGCTATGGCGTACATTAACGAATTTGAAAATTTTGATAAATTATATGGAAACTTTGGTGAACCCGCCAAATATACAAAATTGAACCCTAATGCCGACAGGCCAATGCCGCATTTTCAAATGTATTCTGGTAACGCCATTCCTAATGCGGTTCCCCAAAGATATCCATTTCCCACACGTAGTACAAACATGAATTCAAATTTTTCACCTAGACCTGTTTGGCCCAGCCAGCCTTTGCATATACAGCCTAGACAATTACCTCCCCAAAGATATCCCACTAATAGAGAAGTTTTTGGACAACCAGAAAATGTTTTCAAACCAAAGCAAACCCCATTCAATCAGTTTCCTGAACCAGAACCTATGTCAAAAACAGGACGCACCCCTACTATGACGTCACAAAGACCTACCAATAACTATTTCAGACCTAACTATCAAAACCAAAACTCACAAAAACCATCGAACCAATTTTTCAATCGAAATACTCCAAAAATGAATTATATTGCGGAAGAACTTTTTACTAATGAATGTGAAGAGACATATACGCCTCAATTTGTACAGGACCCACAGAGTTCTTATTTCCATGAAAATCTTGATTACGCGTATGACCCTTCACAATCATTCGAAAATACACATGACGAAACTCAAGAACACTTTGATTATGAAACTGAAAGATGTACTGACAGTCATGAAATCGAAAATTTTCAGACAATTCGCCAGCACAGTCAACAGATTTAGCAGAAATAAATATAGCATCCAGTAATGCCTTACCATATGACACAGGTAGTTCAAGATCAATAATAAAGCCGTCAATAGCCGAAAAATTCTACCCAAACTCAATATATCAGGCTGACAGTGTAATCAAAACTGCCATCGGTAGTCAAAAAATTCGTCATCAAGCGAATATACCTGCCTTTTCGGAATTCAATACCAACTATGTCATAAATTTCATTTTATTTGATTTCCATGATTTCTTTGATGGAGTCATAGGCCTGAATGATCTAATCAATATGAATCTGAATATAGATTTGGTGAATAAATCCCTCGTAGGAAAAAATATAAAAATCCCACACAAAAAGTAAACCTTCCATTTTCAGTAAACCCACACGAAAAGTTGATGAAAAATTTACCAGTCAGTGTTTTCGAAGGCGATACTATTACGATTGAAGGTTCGATCAACGAACTAATATTACCGTCAATTGTGACATCTTCAAAAAATGGTTATGCTTTGATGGAAATCGAAAATCCAACAGATAAATCAATATGAGTCACAATCAATCAACCTTTTCCCGTAGAACCTTTCGAAGTACGGTCTTATGAAATTTACAACTTTGAAACCTTTACTAATAGCGCAACTAAAAACAACGATGACAACAATAACCGGTACACACTAAATCGTATATTCATGAAGGAGAAATTCAGAGGCAGATTGATGATATGCTACAAAAAGGCGTCATCCGTCCCTCCTGTAGTCCATGGTCATCCCCCATTTGGATTGTTCCAAAGAAGATGGATGCCTCGTGTACGAAAAAGTGGCGAGTAGTCGTAGACACCGCAAAATTAACGAAAAAACTATAGACGACAGATACCCGATCCCGAATATTAACGATATTCTTGATAGGTTGGGCAGGGCTCAGTATTTCACTACCCTAGACCTGGCCAGTGGGTTTCACCAAATAGAAATGAGTAAGAATTCAATTGAGAAAAAAGCCTTCAGTGTCGACAATGGGCACTACGAATATCTGAGGATGCCCTTTGGTTTGAAAAACGCGCCCTCTACATTCCAAAGGGTAATTGATGAAGTTCTGCAAGACCTTCAGAATAAAATCTGTATGGTCTTTATTGGTGATATCATCATATTCAGTACGGGGCTGCAAGACCATATCGAAAATTTGTAATCAGTTTTCTCCAAAGTACGGGAAGCCCATTTAAAAATACAATTAGATGAATCAGAGTTCCTGGGGAGAGGGGTAGAATTTCTGGCACATGTAGTGACTCCGGAAGGGATAAAACCCAACGAGAATAAAATCAATGCTATAGAACAATTTCCGATACCTAAGACACAAAAGGAAATCAAATCCTTTTTGGGTCTCTTGGGGTACTACCGCATATTCATTGAGAATTGTGCAAAACTAACCAAACCAATGACTCAATGTCTGAAATAGGACCAAAAAGTAGAACATACGAAAGAATTTCTTGACTGTTTCCGCATGTACTCACTTCAGAACCGGTATTGGCTTACCCAAATTTCAGTAAAGAATTCGAATTAACTACGGATGCCTCAAAATACGCAATTGGATCTATACTCTCACAGAATAATCATCCCATCTGCTACGCATCTCGGACGCTAAACCCAGCTGAGATAAACTACTACCACTATCGAGAAAGAGCTTCTCACGATAGTCTGGAGATGCAAGTACTTTAGGCCCCATCTTTTTGGCCGTAAATTTAAAATTCTCACGGACCACAAGCCCCTTCAGTGGCTATTCTCCCTCAAAGAGCCAAATTCAAGACTTGTCAGGTGGCGCCTGAAGCTCGAAGAATTTGACTATACTATAAAATACAAAAAAGGTTCAACGAACCAAGCAACGGACGCTCTCTCCAGATACCCCCAAAATACAGAATTGAATGCCATCGAAACCTCGTCCGTTCAAAACAACCCTGGCGATGTAGAAGAAATGATCAGGGACTATTTGAGGAACCCCCAAGATCTTCCCAACATAAACAGTCCCTCGATGCAAGACTTTTTTCAAATACCGAACTAACGTACAGAAAAAAACATTAATATAATTTCCAATATTCAAATCAAACCCCCAGATCAAATCCCAAACGAAATATTCGATGATATCCAAATCACACCTCTAGATGGAAATAATCATCACCAACAGCGATGTCGATAAAATAATTTGTAAAAGACAAAAGATTTTCACAAACTCTCGACTTTACGTTACCTTGCCAAACGTCAACGCGGAAGAGCACATAATAAAATTCGTCAAAGAATATATCGATCCAAAACAAACATTTGCAATTTACTCGAAAAATCCTGCAATTTTGCTGAATTTTACCACTACAATACAAAACACCTTCAAACACTCGTCTTTCAAAATAGTCCAATGCACAACAGTACTCGAGGACGTGCAAAGAGAAGAAGAACAAAAACTCAATGTCGAATATTATCATGTCAAGAAAACATGCCACCGTGGCATCAATGAAATGAAACAATCACTTTCTTCGCGATATTATTGGCCGAAAATGTCCGTTGATATAGAAAATTATGTGAACAACTGTGAAACTTGTAAAAAAAATAAGTACGACAGAAACCCACCTCAAATCAAATTCAATTTGACACCTACATCTTCTCGACCATTCGAACACATACATATCGACTGTCTCCAAATATCGAACAATCATTTTTTGACAATTATCGATTCATTCTCGAGGTACGGCCAAGCCTATCCCCCTAGAAGCTTCGACAGGAATATCGATTGTAGAGAATATACTGAACTTTGTTTCTCATCACGGATTACCTCACAAAATAACTACTGATTCTGGCACCCGAACGCAAAGCGTCGAGGTTAGCTATGATCTCGAGACAGGAAAGAAACTTCCTACCGAGGTTTGTACCTATACTATTTTATTTACAACCATCATATTTCGATTGTAGACCGGGAGGTCATGACAGGTGACGTTCCACCATTTTTTCGTGCATGCCTTTTTAAGGCTTGATAAATAACCCTAAAATATCAAAGATAGTCGGATTTTTAGCCCCCCCGCGCGTCCTCTTCATAAGGAAAAACGCTTTTCTTTCTGTAGCGAATTTTCGTGTTTTTCCGTGATATTTTACTGCATGCCATTGTAATATACGGAAGTTCAAACTAATTGAAGCTCTAATAATTGATGGCATGCACCCCGCAGCGGCCCAAGATGATCAAAGGGTTGTGAAAACCTGAAAAAAAATTTAGGAAAATTCCGTGTTTTCAAATTGCATGCCGATGTGAAGAATTGAAGTTTTTATAATAAAAACACTATGGAAAAATTGGCATGCACCCCTCGTAGGACCAACGGTGAAAAATTTCCGGAAAATTCTGTAAAATTTTAACACCGATTTTCCGTGATTCCAAACTGCATGCCATTGAAAAAATACTTAATTCGTACCATTATTGAATAGAAGAAAATTTGGCATGCACACCAGGGTGTTGCAAAATAGAGGCATGCGTGACGAAAGTTGCAAAAAACACTGAGCAAATTTAGGTGACTTGTTTTTGCATGCCATTTTGAAATTCATGAATTTACCTTATTTCAAGTCATGAATGTAAATGGCATGCATGTAGCTACAGCCCAATACACCAAAATTGTGAAAAAATTGAATAAACATCAATTTTTTAATTGAAAAAAAATTTAAAAAATGGCGTGACTTCTTTTTGCATGCCGCTATGTACCTATGTACTTTTTTGAGCCGAAATGCAAAATAGCATGCATGTAGCTTTATGACAATTGGTTAAATAAACAAAAAAATCGTCCGATTTAATAATTTTATTATTTTTCAAATTTTTTATGAAAAATGAAAGTAGAAAATCATTTTCAGCATCATTATTTTATACATGAAGTATTATTATTAAATTCACTCGCCACCCTATTTGGGTTAATATTCCCATCTCTTACTTAACGCTCAGCCGATGTATCTGAGGCGTGAGTGCAAGTGAGCCAAGAATGCTCTCAGCCGACACCCTCCTACCGCACCACATGCTGCCAGAACCCAGCTTAATATAAAATCTTGACCTGATACATCATGCCGACTGGTAACGAACTTGTTGTTTACTTCTATACGGTGGTATAGGCAATGGCGTAGCGTGTAGCGTCTATCATAGTGTTACGTGCTAGCGCCGGCCCTGACGAGATCGTAAACGCAGATGAGGGATCGCGTCGTCATTTTCCAAGAACTGTTGATTGCCGCCTGGAGAATTCGAGACACGTCATCGGGGCTTCTCTCGAGGATTCTCGATAGGTACGCAGGTATATAAGCATCGTGATATCGCGGCGGAGAGAAGTTTTATTCGGAGAGTTAGTTATTGACAGAGTTAGTTAAGTGACAAATTTTATTCAGAGCTAAGTGGTGAAAGTTATTGGGAGGTAAGTGGAGCAGAGCTTTGTGCGGAAGTAGAATTTTTAGTACAGAGAGTTTTGGTACCGAGCATTGGAAAGTTATCGGAGCGATTTAAGTGATTGTGTTGTATTGTATTGTGATAGAGAGTTATAATAAAAGAAGTTCAGTGTTGCCCGGTGTTTTAATCGACGAACCCAGGGATAAATCGTAACAGTAGTGTCAGAAGTTGGATTTTGAAAGGATATATCGTAACAGTGGTGTCAGAATTAATATTTTCCAGAAGAAAGATCGTAACAATAGGGTAGTAGTAACCTCACGTGCTAGTCGACGTATGATAGGCCACTTTTAGACTAGAGACCGGGAGATTCGTGTCATTTGAATTTATTTTTTTTACAATTCTTGAATGTTGGACTGTGATAACATGTATGTTATTTCAGCCATCAACTTGAAATAATGTTTATTCAAACAATTTTCATGGAGCTACATGCATGCCATTTCGTATTTCAACTTAAAATAGTATCTACAAACGAAATACAAAGTGGCATGCAAGAAGAAGTCACGGCATTTTTTAGATTTTTTATTCAATCCAAAAATTGATGTTTATTCAATTTTTTCACAATTTTTGTGTATTGGGCTGTAGCTACATGCATGCCATTTACACTCATGACTTGAAATAAGGTAAATTCATCAAATACAAAACGGCATGCAAAAACAAGTCACCTAAATTTGCACTGTTTTTTTGCAACTTTTATTATTATTTATAATACGATGGGCTTATTCAACATGCATGCCATTTGAATTAGATAATTATTCCGTTATAAAATTAATATTCATCCTTATTAGGAGTGATTTGGAATCACGGAAAATTGGTGTTAGAATTTCACAGAATTTTCCGGAAATTTTTCACCGTTGGTCCTACGGGGGGTGCATGCCAATTTTCCCATAGTATTTTTATTACAAAAACTTCAATTCTTCACATCGGCATGCAATTTGAAAACACGGAATTTTCCTAAATTTTTTTTCAGGTTTTCACAACCCTTTGATCATCTTGGGCCGCTGCGGGGTGCATGCCATCAATTATTAGAGCTTCAATTAGTTTGAACTTCCGTATATTACAATGGCATGCAGTAAAATATCACGGAAAAACACGAAAATTCGCTACAGAAAGAAAAGCGTTTTTCCTTATGAAGAGGACGCGCGGGGGGGCTAAAAACCCGACTATCTTTGATATTTTAGGGTTATTTATCAAGCCTTAAAAAGGCATGCACGAAAAAATGGTGGAACGTCACCTGTCATGACCTCCCGGTCTATTAAGAAATGAATCAATCTCTGTTTCGTTCTGAACATATCAAAAATATTACATTTAACGACAAATTACCAAGAACGCGGTTTTCTCAGAATTATTGTTACTGTGACTACGGGGTATAAAATTGTCACCAATATAAATAAATGTCAGATAAAGTCAATAAATGACAGATAAAGTCTAGAATAGATAAAATGAGGGCGGGAGGTGATGGCGGGAAGTAGAGGTGTGTAATGTCAATGACGTCTGTAATGACAGCATTACATATAGGGTTGTGAAAAACCGTATATTTCCTGACCATTCTTGATGTAATGTGAAAAGTTTCTGAACGGAAGAAGTCAAATCAGAGCAAAATTTTTCTGTCAAATTTTTCTATTTGAAATGAACGCCTGATGGGTAATCATTAAAAGAGACAAAGATAAATACCTGTTCGTTCTCTGTTTTTACTCACCATACTGCCAATTGAAGGCGAAGTTGAAATATGCTCCAACGGAATGGTAATCCATAGAGGCGATCAGTAACAGATATAATCCCATACAGAAATCTGCAAATGCCAGATTACATATCAGAAATCTGGAAACTGTTATCTCTGAATCGCTGAAGGAAACCACTATTATCACAGCTAGGTTGCCGACGATTGCTAGGACAAGCACGCACCATACTGATATCCTGAGCCAGGAGACTCCCATTATATCCTCGCAAGGATTCAGAGCATTCGGTTCTGGATAACATTCTACTTCTGGTATTCTGGAACAAAAAAAAAACAACTGTCTCACCAGAAAATCAAAAAGAACTGCGTGTGTCTGATGGTCGTACATCCAACTAAGTTGGCATTATGAATGAATTTATCGTGAGATGTGCACCTGAGGCAGGCGTTTCAGTTGACACCAAAGATGCTACGTTATCCTAATTAAGCAAATCAGTCTGAATGAAAGTCAAATTCCATAAAAATATCATCTAGAGATGTAAAAGAAATAACAGTTTTACCTTAATAGACTGAGAATAGGTTCATTATTGCATCAATGACGGTAAGTGGATAATATCTGCTCCATGTTCGAAAAATTTGTCTCATCCGTTTGGTGTCATACTAACCCTAGAACAGAAAATAGTTTAGAATGTGCATTCATTTGTATATATTTAAGACAGATTTTCAGTTTTCTTATCGAATCCGTTTAAGGAATTATCGTGAGGAAGGCACCATAGTCTTTATTGAACTCAAAATAATATTTCATAAAGACATACCTATCGTCAGAAGCGGATCTTTCATGGTAGGTTACTAACCAAAAAAAAAAGTTCACTATATGTATTTCGGGCGTGTTGTAGTATTATAGTACTATGTATGTATACTATGCTTCATTACGTTGAGAAGGCGGTTGACATTAATTTCTCTCTTTGTTTTGAGCTATAGCACTGTAAGACGTCTGAAGAAGGTATTGTATAGCGAAACACGAGTAGCAGTTTTGTGAATTATTAAGTGAAAATCTCAAAAAAATCTTATTTGATTACGTTATCAGGGATTTTCAATCAGCCAATTCCATCAGTTAGCATAGATAATAATCCTAAATCATTCGAAGATCCTAGTTCTTTCTAGATTTCAAATCTAAAATGAGAGACAGTGATGAGCATGATCATAGAATGAAACAGATATTGGTTATCTAGTACCATCGTATTACTCGATATATTTATATAAACTGTCCTTGTATGAATACCCACAAACATTTCGAAACACAGTGCAGATATTATCCTCTTCGGAGTTATTATACAACGAATCCTCGGAAATATAAATTGTCAGATAAGAAAATACTAACCGAAATATGATTTTTCCGCAATATGCGTCCAGTTGGCTATCGTTAATTTCCGCAGCCCCAGAATGAAAAAATCCATCATCTTCGTCGTAACTATCCGCGAAGTCAGAGTCTTTAGCATCTTCGTGATCAATAGGTCTTCCTCTTAACGGTATCCATGACTGATCATTTGGTTGAAGGGTGGTTTCCTGAGTTGACAAAAAAGGAAATTTTTTCCTCTTCGTGACCATTGACGAATTTCTGAAAAGGAATGCTTACATTTTTTCATACGGAAATTGTTCTGTACATGTGTATTGGCTATAATATCGCCATTTTCGGAATGAAAAATTTTATTGATCAAGTTCACAGAAGGATTTTGTTATACCAATCAAATGAATTAAATCAATCAACTCACTTTGGCAAATTGCTGAGGTCTGTTATTTGTATATGCCTCCTCTTTCTCAGATCACCTTGAATTCTCGATTTCTCTAAATCTCTGCAAATATTTTTCATATTCTGTTCGAATTGAGCGTGTTTTTCGGGATTGTGTTGCGCTGGATATTTGAAGGCACAGCAGTGGAAGGAATGAGTTAATCTCGCCTCTCTCAAATTCTGTAAAGAATATCGTTTACTTTTTTTGACTATACAATGATCGACCTTATTGAAGTTTACTGAAAAAAATTAAACCAAAGAAAATTTTTTCAATCCTGTATTCATTTTGATTTCGCAATTCATACAGAAAATCTTGTAATGTTCACCAAACATCCTGTGAGTTTCCTTCGATAAAAAGAATTAGGTTACTAATTGGCATTTGCTGTACCTTGTTGTACATTACTATCGATTACTTCTTCGAATTCTTCCACAACCTCACTTCGTTCATATTTTGGAATTTTGATCTCTTCTCAACGATTTGTTCGAGTTGTATCGAGAAGCGGTCATGTGCAAACATGCAGTCTACACTGCTTACAGTAAGTTCTTTGTTATTCTTCTGACAACCATGGTCAAGTTGATGCAATTCATACCGATTTTAAGAAGGCATTTTTTCTCTTTTCGCAAAACAATAAATGTTCCATTTTTTCTTATCACTTGATTGAGCCAACATGATCAATACTCCTATTCACTGACGACCTCATATGGATCAAACCTAACCTAACTGATTGCAAGATAATACAGATATCATAATGCAGTCATGTGATGATGAGTATTTGATACTTATTCGTCTAAGGGCCGGTCTTTTCACTTATAGATAAGGTCTGTGATAACTATTCATCAAATAAACTACACAGGAATTCATATTGATATTTGACAGATAAGTTATCAAGGACTTTATCTATAAGTGAAAAGACCAGCCCTAAATGTAACAACTTTTCCAATCCTTCACGACAGTAGCTTGTCCTTCTCTTATTGCGCAGTGTTAGTACAGGCCATGTCAAAAGCAAAAATACGCACTGGAACAGATTTCTCACAGAATACGTAATATGAAAGATATTTTTGTCTCGGTCTACACTTCAAAGACGCTACGCTGCGCACATACGTCTTTATTACGTATTTGCCAGGATGAATTGTATGACCGTAGACCTCTACATGTGAACCTGATCTTGCAGTTTTGCAATTGCGCAAGAAAACATGGATATAAACTTGACACGAGGATATCTGGAGAAATGGGTAATCGTAACTGTAAAAAACATTTCTCATGTTATATTTGGTGATATACGTGCTTGATGGCCATTCTCGTGGATTTTGATTGCATCTTGTAATTGTTCAATTTCAACTACGATATCGCTGAATGGAACAATAGCAGTGCTGTAGTTGTTTCAATTCAACTACAAAATCGCCGAAGTTGCAGTCCGAAGATACTGACAATGAAACCCGACACCACGGCCATATCAACCTCGGATATCATCAAAAATATCGATTATGGCCGTGAAAGAAAAAGAATTGGGATATTAATTGAAGTTATGAAACAGTTGTTTGGGAAAATACGTGAAATTAATATAGATTTCAAATTTTTCAGTTGAAGTCTGACCAAAAGTTATTTTGTTAATATGAGCAATGTGCTAGGAATATGTTCTTGTCACTTACAGGACTTCGGGTTGAACATCTCATCTAGAACTGATGCGAATTTCGTGACAATTGACAAGTGATCAACTCTCAGTGTATAATTGTAACAAACGAATTGAATATTCAGCTGTGACTTTGAAGTGGTCCAAACATTTATAACAAAATCTTCCCATATAAATTTATTGACTTCTTTTTATTTCTCTTTTTTTTGTTATATTCAGGATTCAACCAGACCAGGATTTTTGGTTTATTTTTGAACAGAAAAAGTTTTTCTTGAATTTGAGTACTTTTCACGCTTCTATACAATCATTAGAACGATTGCCTCGAGTGTCCGCTTGGAGCTGGATAACCAGGAGGTAAGATGACCGAGGTTATTTTAAATGCTGGAAATAAACAGCTCTTAATATCATCAGTAGGTAATTCGCTCGAAAATTGAATCCACTCAGAATCCTTTCCGGAAATCTTCGAGTCTACAGCACTCAATGGCTCGCCAACCACCAACTTACCTCCACTTTCTGTGGGATGCCTAATTAAACAGACCTAAAATCGTATTGTACTATTTTCATTTCAGCAAATTGTTTTCGATTTTCTCTTGAAACAAAACGTTTTTCATCCATACTTACCCTGAGATCATAAATACTAGGAATCGTCTCCATCTTTGGTGTGCCTTCCAATTTCAAAGTTTCCAATTCTTCTAGTCCTGCTATAGGAAGATTCCTCACTGATGTGTATGATAAATCTCTACAATTGTCACAAAGAATAGAATTAGCATATTTGTATTGAGATTTTTTGGAAATGAAATGAAATACATGAGTATTAGAAAAACTTACAGAAGCCTCAAGCTGCTCATTCCTTTGAAAGCGTTCTCTCCTAGGTCTCTGAGTTTTTTATTCGAGTGCATGTATCTGTAAAAAAAGAAAAATTCAAAATATTTGTGTCAATATACTGGGCTGGTCTTGAATTTGGAACACTATTTTTCCGATTTAATGAATTCGACTCTTCTCAATATACCTTATTGGAATACTAGTTATGTTTCCATATTATTTCATGAGGGTTGTATGGAAGAACAAACCCGTTGAATATTGTCCTTATTTTTATTAAGGTTGAGTAGAAGAGAGCATTTGTCTGTTTTCTGTGGTACAGACAAAAGCTAACTCTACCTTCTGGTAGACCACTGACTTTTCCCGTTTTTCTTAATAAGTTTTCTCCTCACCTATTTTATGATGAATTTGTTCTACCAATAAAATCTTTTATTATTACTTCTATTATTTTTTGCTAAAATGTTGATGTAAATCAATAATGGTCATTATAAAGTTGTTATTATTATTATTACATTATTGAAAATTATACCATATGACTTATAATAATGACTATTAATTGTTGGATTACACAGGGTGTTTTTGAATTCAGGAATATGTCTCTCAAGAATTATTCACTTTCTGAAAATGACCCTTTGTCAAAATACAAAGTGTTGAAATTCAAAAACAAAGAAGAATATTATTGAAAATACGAAATTATTTCCAAAAATCATTATTATTAATGCAACAATAATCCTATAAATTCAATGTCGAAATATTGCACTGATGAAATACATTAGGAATTATATTCTTGTTTGGGATGATAATCTGGACTAGCTAGGTTCTCAAAAAAATGGAGAATAATCTTACTTACAATTCAGATATCTGAGATCCGTTGAAAGCATAGTCTTCCACCGTGGTTATTTTATTGAAATTCATTGTTCTGAAAATAAATGCAATTGAGCTATGAGGGATACATCTTGAAACAACTATACTTACACCTGCTGTGCTGATAAACTGATAGAATTGGCTGGTAGTCGTTCAATTTTATTGTGATCCAAATCCCTACAAAATGATATATCAGTTCTTATTCGATAATTATTCAAAGATTGATGATTCATAATCGTGAAGAATGCAGGATGTATTTTGACAATCCAATTTCTCACCAGATGGTCTCGTACAACAAAAATACGAAGAAAATTGGATTCTTGTTGTAGGGAAACTGAATGAAGACACACTTACAGTAAAAACATGGTATTATTTGCTGGTAGATCAACTAAATCTGGAATTTCAGTCAAACGGGTCCAAACAATTCTCCTTGAAATTATAAATACGAATTATTGTTATAATGATGGATATACTCATTATTCAGTACTCACAAAGAATAAAACGTCGAAGACGTAATACCGCTCAATATTCCATGCAAAAACATAACACAAGGAGCATATGAAATGTATCTGAAATGAATGCGGAAACTTCAGTTTATAGTGTGAGTTTATTTCGTACTGATAAATTCAAATATAAACATAGGATGTATTGGATTTGTGATCGATACTTACATGGTCCTCAATTCGGGCATATCAGCAAATGTTTTCTTCTCTATTGTTCTGAGGAAGGGCATATTAGAAAGCGTTCTGCAAAATATTATTGAACGATAATGTACACGAAAACTTGTGGTATCACTGAGAGTTTAATGTTTGGCATAAGATGAGGGAGTATTGGTTCGTATTGGTTGTCATTGGTATTATATTTAGTGGCGTCCTACACCATATTTCAACAAAAAACTGAGAGGGGATGCGGAAAAATGAAAAATTCACGTTTCTTCTATGGCTCACTTTAAAAAAAAAATGACTGTTACATAAATTCTAGAATAGTGAATTTCCTTCGTAAAAAAATTATTGCTGTCCTCATAAGTAATAGGAAGAAACAAAACATAATTATACCACATTATCCCAATAAATTCTAGGGAAACCCAAACAACCAATAAATGATTACTTTAGTGAGTATAGCACTTGAGAAAAAGCTACAACTACAAACACATATGTGTAGCCCATAAACCATCATCAGTACGCTAGAGCCTAGTACCAGAGGACTCCGTTCAGGATAATTCCTCAAAGAGATCAATTATCTCAGCATCGAACTTATATCACTTGCACTTGATGTGCATTTCGCTGACAAAGTTAACATCTCCTGGAGAGGAAAGTTGTTACTAGTATTAAACGTTCTTCGAGTGCGAGTGATATCAGTTTGATGTGATGAAAAACGTTTTTACTTTAATACCAATGGTTTCAATCATCCGTTTATGACGTTGTGCCTTTTCTAAGGATGAAGGTCGTCGTTTACTTGGACTTGAAAATCTAATCCGACTATATGAACCCTCATTACACGTATCTGCTATCTTTGTTTCAGCAGGTATCAAAATTAAGTTCATCTCAATGTTGAACTATGTTGCCAGATCGTTATATTTCCCTATTTTTTCGATGGTATAGTAGTTTTCACAATAAATGGTATTGACTGAAGGATTATAATAAAACCAATTAGACCCTTAAGTTGTAAAATCCGAGATGCACATCATAAATGTAAAAGGACCGCATTCAGGTAATTTTGTTTCTCAGAGAGGGATTGTAAATATTAAGGACTCTTGTGTTGATTATCACGAAGATACGACAGCAGAGCTTTTTGAAGATTGGTTTAAAAATTGTCTGTTACCCAACATTCCGCCAAACAGCGTTATAGTAATGGACAACGCAAGCTATCATAGTCGACAAATGCAAAAAATTCCTGGCTCAAAGAATACGAAATTGGAGATTCAAAACTTCATGGCTGCAAATGACATATATTTTGAGGAAAATTATACAAAAAAAGAACTTTTACAAGTGCAGCAGTCATTTTCTTTAAAAAAAACGTATGTTTGTGATACAATTGCAGAAGAATTGGGACATACGGTGTTATAGTAGTTTTCACAATAAATGGTATTAACTGAAGGATTATAATAAAACTAATTAGACCCTTAAGTTGTAAAATCCGAGATGCACATCATAAATGTAAAAGGACCGGATTCAGGTAATTTTGTTTCTCAGAGAGGGATTGTAAATATTAAGGACTCTTGTGTTGATCATCACGAAGATACGACAGGAGAGCTTTTCGAAGATTGGTTTAAAAATTGTCTGTTACCCAACATTCCGCCAAACAGCGTTATAGTAATGGACAACGCAAGCTATCATAGTCGACAATTGCAAAAAATTCCTGGCTCAAAGAATACGAAATTGGAGATTCAAAACTTCATGGCTGCAAATGACATGTATTTTGAGGAAAATCATACAAAAAAAGAATTTTTACAAGTGCTGCAGTCATTTTCTTTTAAAAAAACGTATGTTTGTGATACAGAATTGAATTGTGAAATAGAATTGTAACATTCAAATAAATTACTTGTATATCTCCTACATTATGCAAAATTCAAATTTCTTAAGTTCGACCCTGTAGCACATTTGCATCATTTACCAGATGATTTTCTACACAATGGGATTAAATCGGGTAGTTTATTGCAGTTAATAAGCCAATACCATTTACTGTGAAAAATACTATACGACTACCTCCCTACTACTGCGTGTTCAATCCCATAGAGCTTAAGTGGCACCAACTTAAATCGAGCGTGCGCGGAAAAAATATTTCTAATTACTGTATGAATGACATTCCTACCGAGAGTTGGAAAAGTTCTGTTAGTCATGTTATAAATGTTGAAAACTCGTACCTTTCTGTAAAATCAATTGCGCCAATTATAATTAATTTAGATGAGGATAGCGATAGCGACACTGAACTAAATATAGAATAGAATTGTAACATTTAAATAAATTACTTGTATATCTCCTACATTATGCAAAATTCAAATTTCTTAAGTTCGACCCTGTAGCACATTTGCATCTTTTACCTGATGATTTTCTACACAATGGGATTAAATCGGGTAGTTTATTGCAGTTAATAAGCCAATACCATTTACTGTGAAAAATACTATATCTTGGAATGTTCGGACACAATATACTATTACCTGGCAACGCCTGTGAGTTTTTCAACAGAAGAACAGCCTTCGATATAGAAGAGACTGAAGAGAGTGTATACTGCATACATCAACAGTCTCGTAGATTGAGAAGTGTGAGACGAGCAATGATATTTGAAATAATAAGGATGGGACTGAATATTGTACCTATATTTTAATATGTTTCATCCAATGAACAACCAATAACTTTTAAGATGGATATAAATTTTGGTTCTGTAAGTACGTATACAATGAGAAATGGCGTACATACCCATACTTGTCTTTTTGTGTTTTTATAAGTCGTTCTAAGTGAATCAAGAATTAGAATTTTTAGTGGTGTCGACAGTTGCTGTCCAGAACAAATTGCTAATTTCCCTTATATGGGAGTAGTTTATTCTTGCGATTTTCCCAAGTCAGGCCAGGAGTTTTCTGTTGGAATATTTCATTCAAACTTTGTAGTAAGTATAATCGGACTCAATATGCTATTAGTGCCACCAAAGAAAACACGATAATCAACCTTTTTTCGGGCTCCTTCTGATTCATTGTAATATTTTACCAAAGAAAGCCTTTTATCCACAAGAATATATCATTAAAACTTCCCAATATAATCTATCTCATTCTGTGTTATTGAAATCACCATTGAGAAAAATGAAATACACTTCTTCTGTAAGGTAGTTTACTTTTGTGATTTCCAAATATTTTGCTGACAGAAGTCTTTCTATAGGAATAGTTCATTCAAATTCCATTGTCTTATCTTTCTCAATACGCTATTGATGCCATCTGCGAGCAAAAATAAATCTACCCCTCTGCAGGGATAGTTTTTCCTTGCGGAATATTGTATTATTTTGCTGACCAGAGACTTCACATTTTAATATTTCATGACACTTTCAGAAGAGATCAATTACTCTAGCACCAGACTGATATTATTTGCACTAGACGCGCGTTTCGATAGAAAGGTTAGCATCTTCAGGAGAAGAAAACTGATACTAAAACTAAAGACGAGGGCAGAAAGCAATGAAAACAAGAACCCCCTTCAGCGTGTTCCGGAAGTTTCGGTACTCAAAACTGCCTATAAGATCTCTTAGGTGCTGAAGTAAAAATCTCGGTAAGTAGTGGCATACTTCATGAAACTCGTTTAAATGGTGGGGAAATGCCGCCAAATTCTTATTTCCAATTGCATTTTGTAAGGAAGCATTCTGTAAGTTTGATTTTTATCAGAATATACGTAATTTTTACAGACCTTTCGGTTGAACTAATAGAATGTAATTTTCTTTTGGAAAATTGTGAAAGATGAGGTTTGTTGTATTCATCACAAACTTCAAACTTTTTTGAATAACCGTGCAAAATTTGAACTCAAGATGTTTTATGGTTTCCAAATGCAATTGGAAATGAACAAGAAAGACACTGATCGCCGGCCTTGAAAGTTATTTTTTTTAAATTTGGTTGTTAATTAGACGAAGTATACTGATTACCTCTAAAATCTCAATAGGATATAAAATTTGAGATGAATCAAGTCAAACAACCTATCATAATTGAGTAAGAAAAAAGGATATTTCAAAATCAATCTCAACTACCTATAAAGTAGGTTGAATGACTAATCCCTGACAAGTACTTCACTAACAAATATCACGAAGGACACTGAATTATATGCGACAGACGCCAGAAATATTTTTCAATAGCGGGATTGGTACACAAGACGACCGGTTACTGACTTATTGGCTCATTATAAGTGTAAGATAGGTCCCCACCAATAACTCGAAATTCATTGGTTTCGAATAATACCTATTTCCGGCCTCCATATCAAACTTCGAAAACGGCTGAAGTGGACAAGGAGCAAATAAGCTGCCATCGCGCCACCTGTCCTCGAATGAAGAAAACTCATACATACCTCTCAGAAACTAGGTCGAGTGAAAACTTTAAGACTCACCGCTGTTAAGTGAAGGACTTATCTGACAGCTTAGTTTCTCAACAGTGGATTGAAAAACCAGGTGACGATGAGAGTTCTTGTGCCCGTTGCCAGCTTCAAGTTTTTCGAGGTTTGTACTGATAATCGACCAACAATCTCAAAACCCAATAACTAAAAATTCATTCTCGTAGTATCACTTAAAAACATATAAGCGGATATGTCTCCTGTGAAGAATCATGCACTGGCGTCTTTCTGATTCAATTCAATGACCTTCGTAGTATTTTTCAAGGGTTATTATAGTTTTAGTTATTTCCTGACAGGTGTTAGTCCACCAACCTACTGTCAAAGTAGTTGGGAACCTGTCGTTCAAATTTCTAAATTATTATTTCATTGTTTTGCAAATTTCATCTCAATTTATTTGTTTCATTATTACTATATTTTGAATAAAAATGAATTATTAAAACATCCTGAACTTTCATCTTAGAAGAATCATCACAAACGGAAACTAACCTTGCACTTGGCTACAACGTACTAAGATCGGCTTATGAGCTAGAAACACGTATCTAAAGATGTAATTTTTCTAAAGTCTAAATGCAGAAAAGCGGATTTCAAAAACGTGTGCAAATTTTGAAAAATAAGAGTGGACGTGTGAATATTGAACATTGTGTGAACTAAGTGAAAGGAGGAAAACTGCGTCCACCCTAAGGAATCGAAAAGAGTTCCTAAGAGTACTGAGAGTCTGTCAAGATTATTGTAATATAAGCAACGCCTTGCAAAACTGTCCGAAATAAATTAAAAGTTCATAGAAAACAAGTAGGGATTCAGAAAAATCATCGAATGAAAACAATTCTCGTGCTTGTTTGTACGACGTCAGTGCGAGGATAACCATTTTGATGGTATTGTACCCAATGTATAGTAGTTTTCACAATAAATGGTATTGACTGAAGGATTATAATAAAACCAATTAGACCCTTAAGTTGTAAAATCCGAGATGCACATCATAAATGTAAAAGGACCGGATTCAGGTCATTTTGTTTCTCAGAGAGGGATTATAGAATAGAATTCTAACATTTAAATAAATTACTTGTATATCTCCTACATTATGCAAAATTCAAATTTCTTAAGTTCGACCCTGTAGCACATTTGCATCTTCTACACAATGGGATTAAATCGGGTAGTTTATTGCAGTTAATAAGCCAATACCATTTACTGTGAAAAATACTATAATTATTATATTTATTACTCACTTTATCAAGGTGAACATAAAATGAAAAGGAATGCTATCCTTCAAATATTTACTGACTCAAATATTCGTCTATATTAATCTGTATCAAAAAAAAAAACAAAAACTGCCCACGTTTTAAAGGTGGATTTATGCAACAATGATTTTCACTTAAACTTCTGCTTTCACTTCAACTTTGTAATTCTCACTAAAGATAAATTGTTTATTGTTTTTTTATGCAATAAACTAGATGCGAGCATTTGAGTATTTCAATGCGAATGGATAAAAGGAGGATATTGAGAAGTTAGTCTCATTCATTAATCGGATTAGAGTTGTAGATCTGGTATTGACAACATTAGCTCTGGAATTTTCGAAATGTGTTGGATTCTACGAATTTAAAGGCAAAATTAAATTCTGTGAAATCGTCTATTGATATAATGAGATGCGGTGTCATGATGATACATGTAGGCCCCGATGCAGCAATAGAAATTGGAAGTAACGATTACCTTGATCGAATGATTGATACCAAGAAGAATTTCTGTTTATTCAGAGGAACTATAGGTGAGCATATCTATATGAACCATTATAATTGTGACAAAAGGACCTAAGAGTTCAAAGTAATAAATGGAATGATGACAATGTTTAGAAAACAAAAATTGAATGATTTAATTACAGTTCGAGTCAACTTTCGGCGAATCTATCAATACAATTTGCACCGCTTGAACATCTTTAACATGATTTATGCCTGGTTCATAGACCATACTTTAACTTTCAATCTTTTACTCGTTCTTTGAGTTAGTTCTCACAATGCTAATAAATGGGGACGTTCATACACAAAATGTTGAAATGAACGTGCTGTGTATGAACGCTTTCATTGTAACAACAACAACTACCTTAAATTGAAATATTAATTGAAAGTTTGGTTTATGAACCAGGCATCATACGTTTACTAAGAAAAATGACCACTATGCATAATGAGGCAAAATTAGGCAAATGCGTGAACAATTTACAATTTCTACTTACATGTCTCTAATTTCTTGCCTGTACGGCTCGAAAGAACTTTTATGTATGCTTACAATTATACAATCAGTAATGGTCAATTTTTTCAAATGAGTCGTTAGGTTCTGCGGAATCTCTGCGAGCATTTTTCCATAACAGTGGATGTCTGTTCCATCTTCATTCTTCTTATCACACCTAAAGTCAGGATAACTGGCAAGAGCAACCGAAGCTTTCTCTTTTTCTGATTTGCTGCAAGCACTTGTCGAAGATAACACAACTGCGGTCCAGAGTAGAATAAAAAGCATGTCCTGTAAAATGAACTTTAATTTAATAATGATTCCAAAATAAAAATCTACGTGGAGGGTTATTCGTTTCGAAATTTCAACGATACTCAATACTCAGGTTCATAATTATATGCAGTAAGATGCCGGTTCACGCAACGATCATTGTAAGTACATTAACATGACATTATCAATGAGAAAAGTTGAGCACCCATTTTGTAGTGAAAGCGTTAATGCCTTAGTGCATTACCATTACATTATCCGCACTAAGAAGTTAGCAACTTTTTTCCATTACATTACGATTCTTAGTGAAGAAAGCAGATGCGCATGTGCAGTGACGTGTCATTTGACGGTTTTAGATTATGTGATATTTATTTTTGTGTTTATATTATCAGTATTCAGCAATATTATGGATCAAGGTACCCTATAGAATTGATTCATTGATATGAACATCTTTATGATGAAAAACAGAAAATTTATAATATGTGTTGCATGAACGGTAACAATTTCTTAGTGAAAAAGTAATGATAATGTCAATAATGATTGTTGCATGAATCGGCCTGACTGAACTTTGTCTCTTTCTGTGTTCCCCGATATTTTTTTTCATCAGACTGATGATGAATATATTGGTGAGGGTAATTGAAGACTGGCGAATCATCAAGAAATTTTGACCCAGCCAGTCTGGGATATATTTTCACTAGGATGAAGTGCTGCACCTGTCAGAAATCTACTATTTTCCGGCATATACCACAAAGGACATTGAATCCAAATGATTTTAAATTGATTCCGCCAATTTTATCACCAAAAATAAGTTCTGTCCTTCGTGGTAATTGCCAGTGGAGTACATAATTGTTTTCTGACAGGTGTTGGCCCATTATCCCACTGTGATGTATCCTCAATTCTAAAAGATTGAAACAATCAATATGAAAATCGGATGTTATGGAATGAAGTTTGATTCTTCATGTGAGGATATTTCAATTCAGTTGAATTTTTGGGTGAAAGGTGTTGGCCCATTATCTCACTGTGATGTATTCTCAATTCGTAAAGATTGAAACAATCAATATAAGAATCGGAAGTTATATCATATAGAGACTTATCAGGAAAAAAACTTTTCAGCAAATCACACAATTTAGAAGGTGAACCATAAGACGGCAGTTTAGGATGGAGCCCCCGATGTCAAACTCGATCAAACGCTTTTAAATTGACGAGTGCTTCAGCTAACGTTTCTTCGAATTTTTAGATGAAATGCTGCCAAATATGTGGAACATACGCCACTAAGTGACTGGTTGATCTTTGATGGCGAAAACCGTATTGTCGATCAGAGAAGGGTTCTATCAGAGGACCCCATTTTTCTTAAACACTAAGTTTGATAGTGAATTGTGCCTGTTCGGCAATTATCTTTAGAGGTGTTATGACGGATCTTGATAGTAGATGTATATGCGAGGAAATATTTTCGAACTGCTTATTATAAATTAAATTTCATTCACCTTATTCATTCGGAAATAACATTCAATTCCACAACTTTCAAGGACTATTCTGTGATAACGAATGTTTTCATATATTATATTGCATGGTGTATCTCGCCTATATTGCTTATTGTTTTATAAGAATATTATTTCCTCCAAACTATTACAGAACTGTGGTTTTCACTAATTTTGGTCTTTTCTCAAAAGAGTTTTTCAAATGAAAATTCTTACGTGACTGTTTATCAAGTAAAAAATGAATCCGAAAAGCAAACTGAAGACATGATGAAGACAATGTTGAATCAGAAGTGATACAAACGAACAAAAGCATACGCAGGTTTTCATGAAAAATTAAAAGAAAAGAATATAAACCATATTCAGGTAACCTAAATAGAAACAAAGATTCTCCATCCTAGAACAACCAAAGAACCCTATGTTTGTCGTTTAGGAGGGAAAAAATTTATGGTATCATCAGTGACCCTGGGCAGGTCTAGCGAACACAAAACAGGTCGACATGTCTACTCCTCACTGAGTAAATATCTGAATCTGGTGTAGATAGTGTAAACCTCGAAGGCAGAACTCCATATACTGAACGACCAAAGACTCGAACCAAGTATAGGAAAAGTATAGGAAAAGCCGTAACAAATGACCCACCCCGAATAAGAATCTTGTTCGTTCTACCAGCAAAGAAAGCTGCGATCTTCGACATGAATTCCTGCCAAATGTCACTGATGAGACTTATGGTGGGCCATTTCGAACATCGAAATTCTGATTTCTGTCGGCGGTTGCAGCACAGAATAGAAATACGCTTACGCTATGCGTATTTCTATTCTGTGGTTGCAGCTTTCACTGCAAGTAGACCGAAAACGTTTCTTGTTCTATCAGCGTGAGTTTGATAAAGAGTTATTTATGTGTATTTCGTGGCAGGTTATGTCTTTTTCTTGACCATTAATGACGAAATATCCCTAAGGATTTTTCAAACGGCAGCAACAGTAAAACCCCGTTTTCACCAAATATTTTTTTAATAGTCAATATTATGGTATTTTCATACCAGATAGTTTGATCAGCATGGTTATTCACAATGCGGTCAATAACGTGGCAGGATCATTCCCAAATACGACAGAAAGAAATTCACAAGAGAAAAATGTCTGTATCTCGTTTGGGGATCGAACCCACAACCACAGAACCATAGAAATTCACATATCAATATTATTTCATACATGAATTGTCAGTTGTATTTAAAAATGGTGTATTACAAGTACCTACAACTCGATTCGAACAAAAATAATCAAAATCAGTGCATAGTGCATAAAAAAGGAGTTATGGTGTTTAGAAGAACTAACTCCACCAGACTTCCACTAATCCTCCAGCTCTTTGAAATAGCACTGAAAGTTGTTGAAACTAACGCGATTTTTTCGGCAATTTCATATGATAGTTCAGGAGTACAAGAAGACATAACAAAATGAGCGCAATACAAATATTTGGTTCTTTTTATATGAAAAAAATGGTCACATACACATGAATTTTTATAAAATAAATTTATACCTACCATACACATCTTCATAGACTGAGTAAGGATTGCTAAATTGCTTACATCATTATGATTATTTGGAGAAGTGAAACCGATAAAAACTGTAAGTTCAGTATTACTACTTTTCTTCGGGTTTGAAGGCCGTCGTTATTTGGAATTTCGTCCTGACATTTTGCTAGCGCGAGTGGCTAGCTCCTTCAGAGGCTCACTCATCATGACTATTATTCCGATGATCGGAATAATAATCAATAGTCAATAGTTGATTTGTAGCTTCTGACGGATTTTATCGTGTAGCGGATTTCAAAAGTTCATTCACGTATCTTTTGTTTCAATTCATACCGAGTGAAACAGGATTATAGTAAAACCCCCTTCTTTTCTTTATTTCTTGAGCTATTTTTATTGAATTCGAAATATCAAATAATCTTACACAGATGAACTTTTTGACGTAATGTTCGATTTTTTTATAATTTCCGGTTTTTCCGGAAATGACATCAACCTCTGATTTTCTAGATTCCCTATTACCCTAACACCAAACTGATATTTTTGCACTCGACGCGCGTTTTGCTAACAAGGTTAGTGTTACGATCCTATTTATCATTTGTTCGATTGATTCTATTGTTGAAGATAATTTTGGTAAACATCATTGGAATGAAATGTCAATACTTTGATTGTTGCAAATAAAAACTCTTCGAAACTATATCAATTTGGAGACAGGTAGATCTGATCAGATCCGGTCGCCACTTACAAATCTGCAAGATGATGCAGTTATCAATATTTCGGGGCGAGGTGAAACATTCACCCTGTTGTTTAATGATTGTGAAACGCCTCTTGCTGCAGAACCTGATCGGTATCAAATTGCTTCTGAATCCGAATATGCTTCTAGGCAAATTGCTCCCGAATTCGAAAATGCTCGCCCTAGAAGAAATTGTAGGAGACCAAATTACCTTGAGAATTTTACTACTTAATAGAAAGGGGAGAAATAATACGATCATATTTATCATTTGTTCGATTGATTTTATTGTTGAAGATAATTTTGTTAAACATCGTTAGAATGAAATGTCGATACTTTGAAAGCTGCAAATAAAAACTCTTCGAAACTATATCAATTAGCATCTTCAGGAGAAGATGCTAAACTTGTTAGCGAAGCGCGTCGAGTGCAAAAATATCAGTTCGGTGTTTGGGTAATTGATTCCGATTTTTTGATGAGATTTTTTGTATTTCTGAAATCTACATATTTTTCTGAGTCCAATGATACCTCATAGTTATAGTTGAATGATGGACTGGAACACAAAGATCTGTCATAATGCCCTTAGACGTCTTCTGGGTCCTCGCAGGTTGCCGGGAAGTTGTTATGAAACCTCAAGGTTGGTGGTCACTGTGGTCACCAGTACAACGTAACGGCTTAAAAATATTTGGAAACGGACGCCGCCTTAGTTACTGAATAGATTGTTGGAGATCGTATTTATAACAGAGATAATTTGAAAATGCCACAAGTTTTCAACAGAAACGATAAAGTGAATATGCAGCTAATTCATCGGGAATGTCAGCAAATTGCAATTTGCCGACATTTCTTATGAATTAGCTGCATATCCATTCTCCTGTTTCTATTATAAACTTGTGGCATGTTTAATTTATTCTATGTTGTAAATACGATCTTCAATAATGTATTCACTAACTAACCAACAATAACATCTTATCGAAACTCCAGAAGTTGTTTTTATTTTTCATAAGAACTCCCTTGACAACCCGAGTGGACCTAGAGGAAGTCTAAGGAGGTATTCCGGTGATCTTGCAGGCCACCTGACAGAACCATGTGTGTGGATTCTGAAAGTTCTGTAGATTTCCAAAATGCAGTAAAATACAGGGTGAGTCGTTTGTAATTGAAAAGTTGATGTCATTTACGGAAAATCCGACAGTTGAAAAAATCTCACATTACATCAGAAAGTGCCTCTTCGTGAGCATATTCAATAATATTCTTTAAAAATAACAGCGTGACTTTTCGGCAGACTCAGTTCATTTTTTCTACAAATAACTCAAGTTTTTTCGATTGCGGAGGTCAATATTTTCAATAGTACAACAGATCTGAATCTTTTAGCCATTCTCAGTATTTTTTACGTCAAGGGGAAACAATGTAAAGTACTCCTGACCTGTGTATAATACTGTGTAATGACAGATTCGCTTTCTTCAAGATGGGATATGCTTGAGTGTTTTCATATTCTGCATCAAATTTCACCAAGTAACTCACTCTTAACATCCTTGCCAAGAACTCGGTCATACAGACCACACATTCCCTACAGGACCCTGGAGTCATAAGCAAAACAGAGAACGCAGAACCATGCCAGAAATCGATACTGTTGCCTACAAAACTATGCCCTGACTGAGAAGTCGCTTTGAGCTCTCAGTAAAACTTAAATAATGAAGTTTACAGTTAGCGCACGTCTTCAATTGAATGAAGAAATTTCCTATGTATAGTATTTTTCACAGTAAATGGTATTGGCTTATTAACTGCAATAAACTACCCGATTTAATCCCATTGTATACAACTTAAGGGTCTAATTGGTTTTATTATAATCCTTCAACTACCCGATTTAATCCCATTGTGTACAACTTAAGGGTCTAATTGGTTTTATTATAATCCTTCAGTCAATACCATTTATTGCGAAAACTACTATAACTTGAAGTACTCCTTTTTGACAATCTACCATTTTCCGTCTACTGCGCCATTTCTAGATTTCTAGGGTTCAAGCCATCTCCCTAGTCTATATTTATTCTTCTTACCTGAAACACTTGTTGACTTCTGTTGAATTGAATGTTAATCTTTGACGTATTCTCATTGCAAGGTAAGTTTGCTGTTTTGTTAATTGTTTTCTTTCACTCAAGATATATCTTTCCCGTTTATTGTTCGACTACCACTGTCAATTTCGTTTCATTTCTAGATTTAGTTTCAAAAATTTTTTTTGAAACGTTTTGAAAAACTACTAGTCTTAATATTCCCAAATTATTATAAAATGGATTAATTAAGATACAAATTTAATAGATATACAGGGTGTTCGTGACGACTTACGTTGTAATATCCGTGTATTCAGCACTACACAACACGAGCATAACAATTTACGAGATGATTTCGTCTAACAAACGTTCTCCGTGAATATTCCTGTATATATTCTATCTGTACCTTCTCATTCCCTAATCTTTTGTTTAATCGAGAGAAGTGATTGCGGAAAATGTATCTTATCACATTTTTAATCGACAAGTAATCATTTGAATCTGGTTCTATTTTTAGTTGAGTAGCAAGGTTGTTTATTACCAATGATATCATTGTGGAAAACTGGCGTGAGGGTCGTAATCCGATGGATTTTATTGGAGTAATAAAGGCTAAATTATCAGCCATCGCCCCATCGCATCGTCTCAAATATTTTGATAAAATGAAGAGTACAAGTAGTAGAATAACGTTATTTTTATGGTATTCTCCATACCAAACGCGATAGATTTCATTCGAAGTCTTTCATCATCTAGACCTTGTTACTAGCTCCCTACGCCATTCCTCAGAAGCAGCATGATTTTTCTTGCATCCATCAAACATCAAACGAGAATTACTTCCCAATACGACTGAGAGAAGTTCTCAGGAGGAAAATATCTGCCCCGTTGGGATATCGAATCCAAGACCTTTCGATCATGAACCGGGCACAGAACAAACCGCCATCCCCCCTCCCCCTCGAATGAAGAGTAGAAAGCTTATTTGATTTTTCGAAAACTGGTAAATATGTATCTAGCTCGAGCGCGTTATAATCTTCACGTTTGAATTTGACAAATTTCAATGACAGCAACTGCTATAGTTTTAATCTGACTTTATTTTATATTTTGAGAGTGAACATTCCAAAAAAAGCTCGGTTTTTTGTGCAGATGATAAAAAGTGTTCAACTTTTTCAGATAACTTTTCATTTTGAAGACATAGTTCTCATCAGGGTTTTTTTTATGGAATTTTCGTAGTATCTATAGTTCATGAAATAAACTCAAAAAACTAATTGAACCCTCATTTTCAAGACGGCGCGGCGGCCGAGGTACGAGGTAGTGACTCAATGATTAGGTGGTTCTCGGTAGTGTAGAAGTAAGCACGTCCGCTTACCAAGGGGAAAACCGTGATATAATTCCCCGCCTCGGAACCACCGTGCTGGGATTCACACGTTGAGAGGTAAGGCCTCGTTTTTCCAATGCCCCAACCAGTTTAAACTATTGAGGATTGACGTTCGTAACTCTCCAAAGATGAAAAAATAATATTGAAAAACTTTTTTTTCGATTCACATTGCGGTACATATTTTGTTAGAAAGTTGTTATGAATATGGAATATCATTTCATGCAATATTAACGAGTATCAACGTTTAGATGATATAACAGCTACCCATATTTGTTATAATCAAGACCAAATATTTTGGGGACAATCAGGATAGGTTACTCTTTCCCTCCTATATACTCCTCTATTTTGCCATGTGCCGTTATTCGAAATTTTACTAGGCATTATCGTCACTGGGCGTTAGTAATAAAAAAGTGCGAATGAGACCAATGGGGCTTATCTCGAGGCGAGGGTAAAATTTTTGATATTGATTGGTGAAAAGGGGGGGGCCAAAAAGGGGAAACCCCAAAACAAAAAAAGAAAGCCAGAGATCCCACAAATCGTTTTTTTTTTGTTTGGATTAGTGCACGCTCAAAAGCGGTGGACTTATCAATCCTCATACAGCCCAATCGTCCACCTTTCTTGCACGAACAACGATAGGACACCCATGGTTTTTGAAAGTTCTGTCATCTGTAATGGAGCAATGGCAATATTTGGGGAAATAATCTAGGGGAAGGTGGAATCAGATATAAAAAGAGCTCGGCTATCGAAGCATGGGCCTACCGAATGTGATTTTGATCGTAATATGTACAGAAAAAAAAGTAGAATGGGTTATGTGAGCTATGAATGGCCCTCTCGTTTCGAGTTCAGATTCATGTTCGACCCAAAAAAAATATAGTCTGTAATATCTAATATATACCTTTATTATCGTTTTCGAATGCAGCTCAGCACCATTTTCCGGACCTCACCGTAAGAATCTTTTAGGAAACAGTGACCGAGGTTTCATGAACAGAGAATAAGAAACGGATGGATTATTGACATACTCACCTAGGCTCTTCTTCATATAATAATTTCAGTTTTAATTCCTTAGAGTTCCTATTCGTTATTTCAGTAATTTTTTAAATTTTTTCTTGCTTTGGTATTTATTTCGAAACCAATTTCTGAAACCGTAGTGGAAATGTAGTTATGAACATAGGTATTATAACTGTTATGTGAAAAAAGTATTATTCTTTGTATATACCTTGTTGGTGAATGTTTCGATAATGTTACAGCACAGCAAAAATAAAATATAATATATAAATCATAACTCTGATATGTTGCAGGTACATTGCATCAACATAATCTTTTCAATGATGTAACATTGTAATGGATCCTACCCAGACATTTCACTATAACATATTCATAACATACATGTTAAAGTTAAAGTATTATAATGTGAAAGGTAATGAAACTGTTGCAATAGGGGGTTAGTACCAATATATTTAGAAAATTGAATAGAACTAGTCGATACCTGATAAAAATAAATATCGAGATAATGTATGTACACTTTTCTGTAGGTTTTCTCTATAATAGGGTTTACAAAACCGCGACACGTATTTAAAATAGTTATTCGCTTGAAACAGATGTCGCGGTTATGTAAACCTTATTACAGTGATAATCCCACAGAAAACTGTAAAAGTATTTTTTTTTCAATATAGTCGAAATCGAGAACCTATATACCTGAATTGAATTATCATGAATGGTCTTGTACTAATTTTCTACTTCCTTCGAAAAAAGGAAATTATTGACTTCAAGCAAGTAAACTTAACACAAATCATTCAGAATTATCTCGACTGTGAGTACATAAAATCCGCATTTACAGCCTACCATCAAAAATCAGAGCACATACGTTACAACTGGATAAATAATATGAAAAATGAAAAATAAATATATCTTTTCATCGTCATGACATTTACGATAGTTGAAAAAATAAGCATGCGAAATATAACGGTTCATAAAATATGTGATGATGATTGAGTCAGCATTGACTCTAAGAAATTTAAGATCAATGTGAAAGTCATCTCTGATATAAAAAATCATATGTAGGATTTACATTTTCGTAATCTTTGCTGTGAAAGGGATAACTTTTGACGGTGAGGAACGTATAATAGTGAACTTTCCGTCCCGCTTCGGAAATAATTATAGGATTTTTAGCGAGTTTCTGCCCAAAGTTGTGTTACAAATTATGTTTCCTTGTCACAAACCACCAGTAACCGTTAGTTAAACAGTATATAACTCGCCAAAAAATCAGTTGTTATTGGTGGTACACTTGCTTTTTCAAAGAAAAGTATTCAAGGTCATGTCAGATGTCATTTGGTTACTATATCTCTGTTGATTTGATACCATTTATTTCTCTTATAGTTGGACCACCATTCTATTTTTTGAAGTATAACGAAACATGAGTAACGATATACCATGTAGTGTTTTCGTTTCTCAGGTGTTTTTTGTCCTACAGAACTGATAGAACTCGACGAGTCCTATTACACTAACTGCACCTGACTGGAGCAAGAACCATGTACCATTGCCAATCTGAAACAAACCTCTGGAAAACCTATAGTACTAGATACTCAGCTATTTTTCGCGTAGGGACCGTCCTGCCTCTATGGACTGTATATTGGCTTGTTGCTCAGCCTGCTCGTTTAACCATCAAACTTTGTTTTCCCCAATAAATAATTGATTGAATGATCACCACAAGGATCGTTTGTCATCTTATACTTGAATCAGAAATGAACAGTGATTATCTAGAAAACGAAAGCTATATAAATAAATAACAATTCAATCCCTTGTAAAACAGGTCTATTCTGGTAAACATTGAATATTTATCAATATTGAAAATGAGTAATTGAAAAGTATCGACAATTGTTATGCTGGAACATTCAACAACGAACATGCATAAAAGAATATCGAAAAAAGAATATTGTTACGCCCTAGCGCCGGCCCTGACCATATCGTAAACGCGAGGCGAAGGACCGCGCCATAGCGTCGTCATTTTCCAAGAACCGTAATGCCGCCTGGAGAATTCGAGACGCGTCATCGGGGCTTCTCTCGACGATTCTCGATTGGCACGCAGATATATAAATACGGGTCGACAGGCTTCGCCACAGACAGAGAATTTGTATTACGGAGAGTTAGTTAGAGAGATAATTTGTATTCAGAGCTAAGTGACGAGAAAGAATGTAGGCTTTCACGGCCGGTGTTGTAATATCGCAAGGTTTTCGGGCTTGAGGGCCGTGTATTGGAATTTTTAATTCCGGAGCTTTCGGCTACATCTGCGGCAGCCATCTTCAGCGGCGTAGTCGTAGGTCAACTCTCCTGTGCGAGTCTACTATGACTGGTGTTACATCTGGAGGTGGCGACTTGTTCTTATGAGGTTGGATCGTGTTCTGTCGGACGTCGGATTCTCTGGATATGTCGGACCGTGGCGTTAATTTATTCAGAACCGGATGCCAAATTTTGTTTAGACTTAATCCTTCTTCCTTCCTATTGAAATTATCTTTGTGTTTATATATTTCAATTGCTTCCCGGTATAAGCGAGTGGAGTAATGTTTGGTCGTTGAGAGAATTGAAGTCTTATCGAACTGGATGTTGTGGTTTTCTATAAGGGCATGTTCCGCTACAGCTGATTTTTCAGTTTGCCCTAATCGACAATTTCGTCTATGTTCACTGATTCGTGTCTTGAAGCTGCGTTTGGTGGTTCCTACATATACTTTTCCACACGAGCACGGAATCCTGTACACCCCAGCATTAGATAGTGGGTCTCTAGGATCTTTAGCAGATCTCAGGTGTTCCTGTATTTTCCTCGTGGGTTTGTATATTGTTTTGATATTGTGTTTCTTCAATATTTTGCCAATGCGATCCGTGGTACCCCTCAGGTAAGGCAGGAAAGCGGTTCCCGTTGGAATCACGTCTTTTGATTTTCCGGTTGCTCTCCCTGGAGGAGAAATCACTTTTGGAAAAGGGAGGAAACTTTAGCATAACTCCAAAGGCCATACCAACGGAAGACATAATTGCCAACGTGGAAACTGCAATAAAGAAACTACCCACGGACATTGGGGAAGAGATAAGAACGGAAACAGCAAGGATTCTTCGCAGAGCGAAACCACCGAAATCCAACTTATCAAGGAAAGAACATGAAGCTCTAAAAACTCTCAACCAAGATAAAAGCATAATAATCCTACCAGCTGATAAGGGGAACGCCACAGTAATCCTCAACACAAGAGACTATCAGGACAAAATATATGACTTATTGGATCCTGATACATACAAAACACTACGGGGGGACCCCACGCAAAAAATCCTACGAACAACCAATAAACTGATTAAGCAATCATCAATTCCCCAAGAAACACAAAAGTCTTTATGCAAATCGGAAGCGGTCACCCCCAGACTATATGGACGTCCGAAGATTCATAAACCAGACGTACCGTTGAGACCTATAGTGAGTACAATCGGATCACCAACGTATGACCTAGCGAAGTACTTGACAGGAATGGTGAAAACAATGATAGGCCACACGGAATCATATGTCAGAGATTCGAAACACTTTGTGGAGAAACTAAAAACCTTGTCGGTATCCCCGGGGGATATCCTGGTCAGTTTCGATGTAGTGTCGTTATTCACAAACGTGCCTCTGGAACAGGCTCTCACATACCTGAGGGACGCATTTCCAGAAGATATAATGGCACTGCTACACCTAACATTGACAACTACGTATTTCCAATTCAATGGTACACTTTATGAACAAAAGGATGGAGTCGCAATGGGGAGCCCACTTAGTCCCGTTATAGCAAATTTCTTCATGGAGAAATTCGAAGAAATAGCACTTAGGACCGCTGCGAAACAACCCAAATGCTGGTTAAGGTATGTGGATGACACATTCGTGATCTGGAATCACGGCGAAGAAGAGCTGAGATCATTCCTGAGTCATCTAAACAATGTTAACCCAAGAATTCAATTCACCATGGAAATTGAACAAAACGAGCAACTCGCTTTCTTGGATGTATTGGTTACGAGGCGGAATGATGGTAAACTTGGCCACAAAGTTTATCGCAAAGCGACACATACCGACAGATATCTGCACAAAGACTCCAATCACCACCCGCAACAAAAACAGGGCATCATAAAAACGCTGGTTGATAGAGCGAAACGAATCTGCGAACCGGAATTTCTGAATGATGAACTTAATCACCTCAGAAACGCTCTACGAGCTAATGGATACCAGGACAGAGATATAGAACGGGCAATACAACCTAAAACAACCGGAAAATCAAAAGACGTGATTCCAACGGGAACCGCTTTCCTGCCTTACCTGAGGGGTACCACGGATCGCATTGGCAAAATATTGAAGAAACACAATATCAAAACAATATACAAACCCACGAGGAAAATACAGGAACACCTGAGATCTGCTAAAGATCCTAGAGACCCACTATCTAATGCTGGGGTGTACAGGATTCCGTGCTCGTGTGGAAAAGTATATGTAGGAACCACCAAACGCAGCTTCAAGACACGAATCAGTGAACATAGACGAAATTGTCGATTAGGGCAAACTGAAAAATCAGCTGTAGCGGAACATGCCCTTATAGAAAACCACAACATCCAGTTCGATAAGACTTCAATTCTCTCAACGACCAAACATTACTCCACTCGCTTATACCGGGAAGCAATTGAAATATATAAACACAAAGATAATTTCAATAGGAAGGAAGAAGGATTAAGTCTAAACAAAATTTGGCATCCGGTTCTGAATAAATTAACGCCACGGTCCGACATATCCAGAGAATCCGACGTCCGACAGAACACGATCCAACCTCATAAGAACAAGTCGCCACCTCCAGATGTAACACCAGTCATAGTAGACTCGCACAGGAGAGTTGACCTACGACTACGCCGCTGAAGATGGCTGCCGCAGATGTAGCCGAAAGCTCCGGAATTAAAAATTCCAATACACGGCCCTCAAGCCCGAAAACCTTGCGATATTAAGTGACGAGAGTTTAGTAGAGCTAAGTGGAAAGAGTTTTGTTATTGCTTAGTGCGAAGGTGGAGAATTGTTAGTACAGAGAGTTTCAGTAGCGAGCGAGCATCTGAAAGTTATCGGAGCGATTTAAGTGATTGTGTTGTATTGTTTTGTGATAGAGAGTTATAATAAAAGTAGTTTAGTGTTGTTTGGTGTTTTAATCGACGAACCCAAGGAGTATTGTAACAGCGGTGTCAGAAGTGGGATTTTCCAAGGATAAATCGTAACAGTGGTGTCGGAAGTGGAATTTTTGCTGGTGAATAAAAACAATTTATGGTTAATACGAGAAGTACATCTTACGATACGATGGAGGATATGTTGAAATTTATGCAAAACCAATTTGCGGATTGGGAAAGACGACGACAGGAAGATGAAAAGCGTCGGCTGGAGGAGAAAGAATTAGAGGAAAAGCGACGACAGGAAGATGAAAAGCGACGGCTGGAGGAAAAAGAATTGGCGGAAAAGCGACGGCAGGAGGAAAAACAAGAACGAGAAGAATCGCTCAGGAAAATTCTCGAAAATGAAAAGAAAGAACGACAATTAGAACGAGAAAATGAAAAGAAAGAACGACAATTAGAACGAGAAAATGAAAAGAAAGAACGGGAAGAAACACTCCAGAAAATTCTCGAAGAACAGAGAAAAGAACGAGAATGTGAAAAAATAGAACGAGAACGTGAAAAAATAGAACGAGAAGAAGCAATCCAGAAAATTCTAGAAGAACAGAAGAAGGTGAGAGAAGAACAAAAGAATGAATTAGTTCTAATAGAAAAACAATGGAAAGCGGACTTCAAGAACGTTCGAGAACATCAAGACAAGTTATTCGAGAATGTTTTACATAAAACAAAAGTACAAATGGAAGAACTGAAAGGAGAACCAAGAGTAGATCTGGAAGAACTAAAAGAAGACCTAAAGGAAGAACTAAAGGGAGACGTCAAGAAAATCGACGATGACGTCAATAAGAAAGTGGAAACAGTGCGAGAGGAGATGAAAGGACTGGAAAAGAGAGTCGAAAAGCAGATAGCCCTTCTCAGGAACCAAGATCGCCAAGACAGGGTTGCCACATCAGGGATTTTCGTAAAACCGCCGACTTTTGATGGACAGTCGTCTTGGTCCATGTATCGTCGACAAATTGAGGCTGCGGCAGAAACTAATGGATGAGGCGACGAAGAAAAAGCTACGGCACTAATAGTAGCTTTGAGAGGGCCAGCTTTGGGTATCTTACAAACGATACCCATAGAACAGCAGAAGCAATATCAGGACCTGATTTCTGCACTGGAGTTGAGGTATGGCGATCAACATCGAGAACAGCTGTACCGGGCCCAAATGAAGACTCGCACACAAAAATCAGGTGAGAGTCTGCAAGAATTTGAGGCAGATGTTCGACGCTTAATCCAGCTGGCGTACCCAGATGCACCCGGAGATTTCAAGGAGCAGTTAGCTGTGCAGATATTTATTGACGGACTTAGAGACCCAGAAATCCAAAAAACTCTGCGACTTACAAGTTTCAAAAGGAGTAGCGAGTGTAACCCCCGTCGTAGGATGAATGATGTGGTGTACAGTGTTCAACGAAAGCCTAGAACAAAAATGAAAGTCGTACACCTGAAGAGACTAAAATGTAACAATGGGAATGAAGGGATGTTATTTGATCGGGACGATCAATATTGAGAGGGGGATAATGTTACGCCCTAGCGCCGGCCCTGACCATATCGTAAACGCGAGGCGAAGGACCGCGCCGTAGCGTCGTCATTTTCCAAGAACCGTAATGCCGCCTGGAGAATTCGAGACGCGTCATCGGGGCTTCTCTCGACGACTCTCGATTGGCACGCAGATATATAAATACGGGACGACAGGCTTCGCCACAGACAGAGAATTTGTATTACGGAGAGTTAGTTAAGCCGGCTTCCAACGGCGCGGGACTTGGCAAGTCTGGCTCGCGAATTGGCGAGTCACGCGCCGTGGAAATACGAAGGCTCGCCCGTTTGCCAAGTGGTTTGGCGTTCCCGTCGGTTGTCGGTAAATTTGGCACGAGTCAAAGGATGAACGAGCATCGCAGGCTCGAATTGTCTGAGCTTGTGAATCCGTTCCCACACAGAATGCTTGCATTTGCAGTTTTTCCTCAGTGGCGTTGTGTTGTCAAAAGGTGGCTAGTGCATCCAATGTTTTTAAATTTTCCTATTTTCACTTTAATTTTACTTTCAGAATGGAGTGGTCTAACGATTTGATTGTAGAATTTTTGGAACTATATGAAGGGGAACCAGCTGTATGGAACCCAAAGGATCCGAAGCATAAAAACAGAAATTTGGTGCACGATAGCTGGAAACGGATTCAGAAACTACAGTACCATCTAGACATGAGCAATCTCTCACTCAAGAGTCCCATGAGGATTCATGTGAAGCGAACCAAGACCAGGACCTAGATTTATCTTCTTACATGCTTTTGTTGATTATATAATGAAGTTATCCTTTAAGTTCATTCCAGTTAACATTTGTTATTGAAGAAATATACTTACCATTATTTCACCCATGAGTTCATTATTCAAAGCACGGCATACGTCTTGCACACATCGAGATACTGTTTGAATAGAAAATTTAAACAAATATGACAGACTTGAAGTAACAGCCAGTCTCTCTTGAATAGGTATACTTTCCCTCATATTTGTGTCTATTTTGGCTATAATTGGACCTATTTCATGCAGTAAATATTCAAAGTCTGTTGGTGACATTCTACAGAAATTTTCAAAATAACTTGATGGTTCACGACGCAAGTCGCCTAACATGTCTGTGACATTATATCTGCAAAAAAAATGTTTCGAACGTCCTACCAGGAAATAATACAGTGCTAGAGCTACTTAAATGCAACCTTATTTTGTTATAATTAAGCAAAAACCAATCACCAGCTAAAAAATTATAACACAATGCATTCACTTCACAAACGAAATCCCTACAGTCTAGATAATCCTGCAAATGATTTACTTACCTACTTCGACTTTTATACAAAGACGTCATCCACCATCGTCTTTTTTTCTCTCTATTTTTGTTTGCTTTTAAAAATTCACCGCTCATTGCTATAAAAGCTACAGCACAAGTTGCAATACGATGATTTTGTTCTTGTTGGCGTCTCATCATTTTCCTTGATGCAAACTACTGCACTGTTTTCACCAGAATAACAATCCAATGGGTACGTCTCGAGCGCAATTTAGAACTTGGCGAGTAACGTTGCAAGCTGTTCAACGCGCCGTGGGAATAGTCACGGCTCTTCGACTTGCCACTTGGCAAACTGTTTGCCAAACCGAAATTCGGCAAGTCACTCGCCAAGTCCCGCGCCGTTGGAAGCCGGCTTTTTAGAGAGATAATTTGTATTCAGAGCTAAGTGACGATAGTTTAGTAGAGCTAAGTGGAAAGAGTTTTGTTATTGCTTAGTGCGAAGGTGGAGAATTGTTAGTACAGAGAGTTTTAGTAGCGAGCGAGCATTGGAAAGTTATCGGAGCGATTTAAGTGATTGTGTTGTATTGTTTTGTGATAGAGAGTTATAATAAAAGTAGTTTAGTGTTGTTTGGTGTTTCAATGGATGAACCCAGGGATATATCGTAACAATATGCTCAACATATTCCTCAGACAATATTTTTAGAATCTTAGAGAAATTTCTTTCTAATACAGTACATATTCAGATTACGTACGTCAGTATACTATTCAACTGTAAAAAAAAATCATTATTTACCACTGAAAGTACAGTTCAGGAGTATCTTTCTCCAATTTCCATTGATCATACCCTGATATATTGAGATATATGCAATGTTCTGAACATTTAAATTGATCTAATGGAATGAATGAATATTTCATTTATTATGCATACCAAATTTCAAATCATTCCATCAAACCATATTATGTAAGAATAGCTTCTGCCGAATCTCTCTTCGAAATTGATTTTTCATATCACTCATGTAAATCATGTGGAAAGAAATAAAACCGATTTATTACTATTATTATTAATTGCTGCAGAGATTCACGAGTGTGCTATGGCTAACGTTTCTCTGTTTCCCAATGGAAAACTGTAATATTATAATATATATATATATAATATGAATATAAGAAACAAGATATCGAACGCCATTTGACTACTGGTTTGAAATATTTCTTGACCTCTGTATTATTTGTTGTTTTTTATGACCCTTGTTATGTCAGATAGCAACGCGATAATTCTATAGTTATAGTTATTCGATGAGCCATTTCCATTATGACAGTTTTCAATATTTCTCTGAATTTCGAAAAAAGAAGTGGACATTGAAGTTTGATCAGAGTTACCGAGTGGAGTAGAAATTTAAATTTGAAAAAAATAGTATTAGTGTAAAGGAAAAAATCGAGTGTATTAGGAAAAAATCGACTGTATTCACAGACTGGTTGGAGTCTGGCCTCATCTGTTTTGAAGGAGAATTGAATCCAAGATTCTTTATGGATATTGTTATCACCCAACACCCATGATGATTATTTCAGCCATATCAAGGTTCTGCTGAAGAGAATCAATTTATGCTGATAGATATATAAACAGGCTGCCGAAAAATCTGAAGATAAATGGGACCAACAGATAAAAGTATTCTGTTGGTGATTGACACTATCATAATACAAGACGGACCTGTAGGTATACCTTATACAGTGTTTTACTCGACAAGATGATATCGTCCTTACTAATTTGAAATCTGTTGGGTTGTGAAAAAGAATAGAGAAATAACGTTTGTGTATATTCAAAATGCTGAAACAATACATGAAATCAATATGGAGGTATTTTACGGAGCGGTGCTGTAGGTCATATCAATTATTATTGGTTATCGAACGTTTTCTAGTTGGAGGCAGAATTTACTAGAGTGATATTCTTGGTCATCTCATATACAATGAAAACAATATTTTGGTTGATGTATGCATGTTTCTAGCTCCATCTACAGTAATCATCCGTCAGTCCCTCAACTCAATATCATTTTCCACTAACCTCCCCAAGAGGAAATATGAATCCGTCATTGGAACATCTGTTTCAATAATATTCATTCGCAAATTCAAATCTCGAGTGTCTCGACATATATGAGACTCTAATTGAATATGAAGTCATTCAAAAAATATTCACGTGACGGTTGAGTAGATCCGATAAATATTTCAGCACACGCATTCATTCTAATTGAAAAAAAATACCGATGCTTGAAATTATGACATAGCACAATTATTAATGGAAAATATGATAGTTAATTGTAGAGTCTTATCAAAATAGAATTATGAATTTGATTTTCGGTGCACTACGACAAATTTTAAATTCTTTGATGGTATCATAAATATTTTTCGTGAGCTGTGACCTATCATGAGGAGAGGGTATCCGAGAAGAGAAATCCTTGAAAAGAGTTCTCAGTACTGCAGTGATCAGCACGTCAGCCTGGCATGTGCTAGGAAGTGATTTGGCTTTCCACCACAGATCCACTGTGCTGGATTTCACAGGTTGAATGGTGAGGTCTCTTTGAACCTTCGCTCGCATAAGTCTCGACTTCTGAGGGTTGACGTTCGTAGGAGGGTGTCATATGGTCAACGGAAAAACTCATAATGAATTCATTTTATTTACGCTCGTAAGTGTCGAATGAAATACGTTCGTTATCTGATTGGAAATCGAATGGCCAAAGCTTTCAAGTTACCCTAGAAATTGACGCTCCAAAATTGGAAAATAATGAAATGGCTATTTGTATAACAAGGGAAAAAAGTGCTACGTAATATTTGCGGGGGATTTCAAATGTCTATATTGATCCGTTCGAACATGTTTTCGGTGTTTTTGTAATTACAAGAGGTGAACTGAGGTTTTTCGATAAATTTTTACTATTAGACAAATTTCGCAACTATTCATAATTTTTTTTACATCTTTCACGACACCTTGCCACCTGTATTTTTGTCTGATTCGTCTGCCTGTTTCCTAGATGATTATGTTTAAGAGTTGAAGTGATTCGGTCGGGGTCAGGAATCCTAGTGATTTTTTGACAGATTCAAGGTTATTGTCTTCATTGGCAAAAATAAACGGAAATATTTCGAATATTGGCAATTATTTTCGACTGCATAGATTTTTGTCAGATCGCACAAATTCTGATATTCATTTTCTATCCATGACACATTCTCTAGACACTCGAAAATTTCTGCAATTCTTGTGTAATGCAATTTTTCCAATTCGTTTTGCCAAAAGAATCTTATTTTCATGATGTTTATCGAGAAATTGGGAATTGTCGAATTATATTTGAGAGCAATCGATGATTGATTTGTATCGGTGAACAAATCTGTTGAATTAATCTGCGATGGTTTCGACATATATTTCTTCATCAGAGTTATTGTTGGGGTTGTCTTCGGGATTTCGCTCACCTCATTTTCATCTAGGTTGTATGATAGAATAGAAATTTTATTCTGGAATGCTGCACATTCTTCAAAGTGACTAATTTTATTTCGGGAAATTGCATTGGCGGTTATTCATACCAGATTTATGTTATATTTGGTTCTCGTATACTTCTAATTTCAGTGGCCACAAAAGCCAGTCTACTTCTGGGATCTTTCATTAAGAAGAGCCAGGTGAGAGGGCTATGGTCTGTGACTAGTTTGACTTTTTGTCCGAATAAATAGGGGCGAAACTGTTTTACGGACCGGAAAATGACGAGAAGCTCTCTCTCGATTGAAAAGTACTTCGATTCGGCATTGCAGAGGGGTCTGAATATGTATGCTAACGGGATACCTTTTCTGATGGGACTTCAAAGAGCAAATTGCGAACACATCAGTGGAAAGCAGAAATGTTTTTTCGAAGTTAGGATAGACAAAGATCGTGCTTGATATAGAAGAATTCTTGGGTTGGATGAAAAATTGTTTACATTCGGTGTCAAAATTGAAAGGAACGTCATTTTGCAATAACTTCGTTAATTGTCGTTAATTGTCAGCTAAACCTAAAAAGTATTTAATTCATTTCCGTTCTTTTTGTTCTGGTAAATTTTTCATGCACTCGATTTTTGAGGAATGAAATTTCAACGTACATGCATTCATAAAACAGTGTGAGTTAGAAGGGTGGTGACACTTTTTCTAGAGATCAATAACCCGAACACCAAACTGATATTTTTGCACCCGACGGTGTTCGGGTAATTGATCTCTAGAAAATGTTTTCCCCCAGCCACACCCCCACCACCCCCAAAACAAACACAAACAACCAAACAAGCCACCCAGACAAGAAAAGAAACTTTTTGAAGAACTTTTGGGAGAGAGTGATTTCAAAGAAATTTTATTTTCAATGTTCGGTAATGTACCTATGAAACCAAAAAAGTAAGAAGGAAAGAGACAAAAAAAATAAAAAGTTCCGAAGTTCGGCTGCACCTATTATTGAAAAGAGATCACTGAGCAAGATAGGTTCGACAGGTCTCCAAGCTCACAACAAAGGGTGGAACGACTGACGACAATTCAGAAGAGTACCGACCTGGTCTCAATGGGATTGTCGTGAATCGTTCTACTGTGAAAATATCTATAGAAGAGAGTGAAGTTTCTGAGCTTTCTGCGATGCTCCAACGAAGTGAGCGAGTCCGTGAGCGAAGAATTACCAACAAGACGGATTGCTTTTCAGAGTCCAATGAATACTTTTGTGCTGAGCTCCATACATGGAAAATACATTCTACAACAGGTCGTATCTGTGCCTTGTAGATCATAAGGAGCTAACGAGAAGTGAAATATATCTTCGCAAGATATACAAATCCAAGCTTCTGGAAAGCACCTTTAGCGATCGATACCGCATGGTTTTTCCAAGAGAGATTATCACTGATCGTAATTCCTAGCAACGGAATACTTGACTTTGTACCCTCAAAATCTGAATATCAGATGAGGAAAAATAGTCTTTTGCCGGGCATTCTCCATTGGTCGTGGTAGTGGCTGGCGTATTTCTATAATACAAATCGAAAAGAACCGGCCGATTGCTGATGGAACCGAATTGAAAAGCAAAATCGGAGGGCGGCGTTCAAACGCTGCTGCCTCCATGTTGTCCACTGTTTGGAAAAGACGGCAGTGCTTTTTCATATAATCCTACCCCTCCCCTGTTTGGGGGAACATTGGGAACAATCACAATACAGGAGACTCATCATTACAGAAACCTCAAAAAAAAAATTCCTTATTTTTTTTATAGCGTTGGCCGGTCCTAGACATGGCGGCAGTATCATTTTGTGTTCTCCTATGAATGAAATGACGAATTATATGTATGTCTTTTGGCAGCCCTATCATTATAGGTTTAGTCGTGGCCTCTTAGACTTGCAGTTTTCAATTTTGCAGAAGCGACTGGCATCTGCGATTGTCAGATAGGGGCCAAAGATAATATCAGCGAAGTTTTACTGTGATAGTAGTAAGGATTCCATCAAAATCATTTTGGTGTCTTTCTATTTCAGTAGCCGAACAATTTGGCAAATCATTTTTGGATGAATTGATTCACATGGGCATTGAAATGCAAATCGGTGTCCATATTATGTGGCGGAGATTTTTAGCATTATCGACTTCTTGTGAGCCCTCGTTATTTATTTTAAATTTTGAGATCATGAAGAGCTCTCGTGCGGTTCAATTTCGATTGGAAAATAAACACTGATGATTTTGATGGAATAATCTGTAAGCAGTGATCGTTGGATGTTGAAACAAGGTCGTGAATATCCTGATTGATATGGTCAATGGCTATTTTGGCATTATCTGGTTCGAATGAGATAGGTAGGGTATAGTAGTGTGTCATCAGCGTAAAAACGTGATATACAGTGGGAAAGTTTTAGTTTTTTTCAAGAAATATGTAGCACGCCTCATCTTAGAGATAGTGGATTTAATAACTGTTAATAACAGTTTTAACCATCTGAATTACGTGTGGTATATAACCATTCATGAGAAGTCTCTCGTTTTCACTCATCCTGTGTTTCAGAATCGCTAACAGAGGCCGGTGATTGAAGGTATCAGAGGCCTTCGTGTGATCGAGTGTCGTCACTATCTCTGAGTATGTCATCAGTTATTTTCAATAAAGCCGTGACACGTCCATGAGTTTTTCTGAACGCCTACTGGAACTCCGGTTTGTCTGTGATAGTACACTCAGAATACTGATTGGACGAATATCTTTTTAGTCTTGTGGTATATCCTTTTGAGAAACGGAACATGGGATATTTTCCATTCTCATGGATATTCGAGCTCTAAAAGGCACGAGTTGATTATATGAACAATAAAATCAATAATTATCAGTTCCACTACAGTGTGAAAGCCGTTTCATATTCAGTCCATCTTCCCCAGTGGCATTAGAATTTATTGAGTTCAATATACAATTGGTTTCGGCTTGTGTAGTAGAACAAAATCAAATTTAGGGACTTTCGGTAGATCTGTATTCATGTAATGGTCGAGTAAGTTTGGGTTCGGGTCTTTGGAAACAGTTGTAGTAAAATTTTCATTCCTTGAAATAGCACAGGGAGGTATTTTGTCCTTCGAATGAAAATAGGTATATTTTTATTTTATTTTTTTGGTACCAAAAAATATACAATTCTTTGTATTTTTATGAAATGTACCATATATTGTTGATAGGTTCATAGCAAATATGTTTGTTTCAAATCAATGCGTGTAAATTAAAATGATATACAAAAATATATTGGTGATATGTGGTAAAATGGCATTCCATAAGATACTTTCTTGTAATTTGTGTTTGAAGTCGAAATCTGCAGTTTAAAATATTTGTCTTCATATAGTAAAAATCAAGGAAAGTACAAAATGAATGGCCTCAAAGAATAACACTAATGTAATGTTGGGACTGTTTTTTTTTAAATTCTTTATTTAACGTCGGCCTATTTCCGCTACCAAGGCCAATCACCGACGCCGGTGAGCACACTTCCCCCAACCGGAAATATTGCCGAACCCTCTGGTATTCCAACCAGAGGTAGGGATCTTTAACGAGCCCAACATCCATGGACTCGGGACCGACGGCTTTACGTCCCCTCCGAAGGACGGCATATCCTCAATATATCTTGTGCTCATTGATATATTGTCTGCGAGCTATCATATGCTATTCCGCTGCAGCTGTACGGGCTTTCGACACGGTATTTCCCTGTATGGTCACCCATCCAAGAACTAACCGCGCTCGGCGTTGCTTAACTTCAGATATCGAATGACTGTCAGTCAACCTGAAGAGCTGGGCCATGCCCCGTTGGGACTGGTTTCATTCGTAAGTTGACATTTCAGTATATTAGCACTATTTTTGGAGGCTTTTGAGTTGCTGAGGTATTTTCAACGTAAATGAAAACTAGCAGATGTGAGGTTGGTACCAAATTACTAAAACTAGCATTAGACTGGCTGTCAGAACTATCACGTTCTCCCTGCAGTAGTGAAATAGTCGTTTGCACATTCCTGACTCTTTGGAAATTGAGCTGCCTGTGATTTATGTTGCAGCGTCATCAACAATATCATTCAGCTATAAGTGGATACACCAGGGTTTCAAGACAACTCGCCTACTGAAATATCATGCCAAATACCAGAAATAGAAGAAAAGAGGCGATATATTTCTTTCAGGTAGTTACCAATAATTATTGATTTGACACTTCGCCACATTGTGGCAATTGTTCCAAAGATAATTAGTCTTTGTAAATTATAATCCTTTTTGTTAGCTATCGAAGTAGATTCGAGAGCGTAAATGCTCATTTCTATTAGTTATTATCCTAGGTAAAGTTATTCATAAGTTAATTCGATTCGCATAAACACCGAATAGGATGAGGAACAAAAACACATTTTGTGCAACTTTCGCTATTTTGTGGAATATCTCCATACTAATTTTTCCTGATTGGTTGCGTCTCATTCTACAACAATTTATTTGTTGATGTTTCAAATTGGATTTTTCATCCGTTAATCACTTTCTATTTCTTTTGAGAATATACTGCATACTGCACCAGGAGGCTTCAAAAAGGTCTGGACCTCTTGATAGTTTGGATTTTTGTAAGAGTACTCAATAATGTCAACGGAACATCAAGGTAGAAAGGGAAAGCCGATATATAACTTTTCAATAGATGATCCTGTTAAATCGTATTCATTGCAAAACTGATTTGTTGGATAGTTTCGATGAAACTATGTATAAAAAACGTTTCTTAATGAAATGAAATCATGCAATATATTTGTCAGTCTAAGATCAGCACCATTGTTGGATAAATTCAAGAGTTGTCATTTTCTAGCTAACGATCGAGCATGTAGCGTAAATAAAAAACATGAACAGATAATACACCTAACACTATGATATTCAAAAATCATCACGCTGTCAAATTAGAGATCACAATTCTTATAGTCGTATTATATTTGCCAAAAAAATGAAATAACGCTCTTGATCAGCAGTTAAACAGTGTTTGTGGCCCGTGACACCAAAAGGAAATTCAATCATCGGCAAACATGATGATTTGACACACTAGTCGACCATTGAAGGAAATAAATACGCTGGGCGTCAAGGCGCCAGTCTGACGCAATAATTTTCAGCCTGAAGGAGTGTGAGCATTGGATTCTTTTTATAAATCCAATTATCGGCATTCATAAAAACAGAATGAACTGCCATATCCAATTCATATCACCAGAAAACTGATTCGGTTTTATCATAACTTCGATTACGGAGTGTAGTAGGACCTGTCAAGCAGTGCGGGAAGAGGGAACAAAATATCCAGGACGAGATTGAGAGGATCTCAAAGAGCTAACTCAATAATCAGGGTGACACATTTTGAGCCAGTGTGATACATGGTCTGAAAGAAGAATGATTAGTTTTTTGGATGATATGAAGTTTCCACGGCTTTTTTATGGTAAAACAATAGTTGTAAACGCCCTATACAGATCTCCTTCAACTTATATTGATATATTCAACAGTAATATTCAGACAGTTCTAGAAAATCAAATGAGGGAACATTCAAAATACAACTTTCTAGTTGGAGACATGAATATCAATATTCTCGAGGAAGGTGATAACAAAGTGAACGAATTCTTGACGACAATGGCCGAATACGGTTACATCTCATTAATCAATGCACCAACACGGGGCCAAACATGCTTAGACCATATTTATGCAAAAACTTGCCCACAAAATAACGATTATATGATCCCAATTATTGTTCCTACGGATATCACAGATCACTCTACAATTATCGTTCAAATGATAACTGGAAAAATACCTGAATTGATGATGAATAAAAAAATAACATTACAAAATTGAATGAAAATAAATTTCGCCAAAAAGTAAAGGATATTAATTGGCGAAATATACTCGTAAGTAACGATATAAATGACTGCACTGATAGTTTCATAAATATAATTCAAAATATCGCCAAAGAATGCACATACACTATTCGTATCAAAAATAATGAATACAGAAGGAAGAAATGGATAACCAAATCATTAGTCAGATCAGTCAATATCAAAAACAGTATATACTTGTCAGTTAAGAAAGATCCAGATAATGAACAATTGAAAAGTGAATATAACAGATATAAAAAAACACTCTCCAAGCTCATTTATGAATCGAAAGTGAAATACTATAGAAATAAAATAGATAAAAATTCCAATGACGCAAATATTTCATGGAAAACTCTAAAAGAGATATGTCACAATAACGAAAAAGTAAAAATAGCATTTATTAAACAAGAAAATGGGACAATAATAAATGACGACTCAAAACTGGCCGAACTATTCAACAAAACATATATTAGTACTGGTAAAAATCTTTCCGATAAAATACACAGAACACTAAATCACCCCTTCAAGGAAATTACAAATAACAAAACAATATTTTTAGCTCCCACTAACGAAATTGAAGTCATAAATACAATTAAACAACTGAAAAATCACAAAGTTCCGGGAATAAACAATCTAAATGCAGAAACCATAAAAATAGTGGCAGAGTATATAGCACAACCGATTGCATTTCTTTTCAATAAAATAATAGATAACGGACACTTTCCTACAGCTTGCAAATCAAGCAAAGTCACTCCCCTATACATAAAAGGTAGTCGAGAAGAGGTTATGAATTACAGACCGGTATCTCTGATCACCAACTTCACTTAAATCATCGAAAAATTACTGAAATCCAGATTCAACTCCTTTTTCAATAAATACAAAATAATTTCAGAGTCACAGTTTGGATTCCAAAACGGAAAATGAACACAAGATGCCGTAATCCAACTCACTAATCAAATTTATAGAGCTCTTGATAACAGTAAACCTTGTGTAGGAATATTTATAGATCTATCAAAGACGTTCGATACAGTGAGCCATTCGATCCTCCTCTCGACTTTAGAAAACAACGGTAAAAGAGGAACCGCTCTGGAATTAATGGCCTCATATTTGACAAACAGAACACAAATGGTTGAAATAAATGGTAAGATAAGCAGTCCACAACGAATTGAATGCGGTGTCCCACAGGGCACTGTTTTAGGACCTATTTTATTTTGCTTATATGTAAATGGACTGTTTTCAATACATAATTCGGGTAGAATAACTAGTTTTGTGGACGACACTGCAATATTCTACTCAGGAGACAATTGGGTCACTGTAAAGAAAGAAGCAGAAAAGGGTATAGAATTGATAAAAGACTGGTTTGATTACAGAAAACTATCTATGAATATCGAAAAAACTTACTTCCTACCATTTTGTAACTACGAATCTTCATCACCAGAATTCTCAAACTTGACTATTCATAGCAAACTGAAAATACAATCAGTGAGCTATATTAAATATTTAGGTGTCAGATGGAAATACCATACGAACTTCATATAAAAAAAACTGAGGTGTGTATTATATAGATTTCGTCAACTTCAGAATATGATGAAAGAAAAACATATGATAATTCTCTATCACAGCCTCGTACAAAGTCATTTGACCTACTGTCTAGTAGGATGGGGAAGAGTTTCAAAAACATATCTGAAACCACTAGAAGTCATATAGAGGAGATTTTTGAAACTGATTCTACAAGAGAACTCAAGATATGACACAGTAAAATTATACAAAGAATCTAATATATTTAATATGAGACAACTTCACTATAGAGTTCTAGCAATAGTGCTATATAAAAAAAAATGAACTCTCCAAATTGATTCATTCATATGAAACGAGAAATAAAGACCAATATATCGTACCATTTGCCACTAAGAAAGTTGGGCAAAGATCTTACGAATTTTTAGGGCCGACAGTGTTCAATAGTTTACCGCTACGTATACGAAATTGCAATAAAATATCAGAATTCGAAAAATTGTTGACTCAATATATATTGGAATCACCTAGTTTGATGACACGAAACATTATCGATAGTAACTGAGGATACCCCAATATTGCCATTCTCGAGAATATCGGATATTTTGAAAATTGGATAGTATAAGTAACATCAATTTTGATGTATATACAAATAATATTCCTTGAAAACATATATACCTAATTGTATATCCATTTTAAAATTTTATTCACTTCACGTATCTACACTTTTATCCTTGTATAACTACTAATTTACTACCTTTTATTTATCATTTTAACAATTCATTTTTATTTATTATCTAACTATCGTTAAGCATACTAACATATTTGAATTACTAGCAGGATATTAAGTTGAAATTTTTTCAAAATTATTCCCACGCACAAGGGCTCGTCCCTTCTGTGGATTTGAGTTTATTCATTGATGTGATTGTTCTTGTATATTTGTATTGTATTTCACTTGAAAATGAATAAATTATACTTATACTTATACTTTTTCCTCTCCTAATTAATATTAATATAATAGAGAACTGTCATTTTTCCAGTTTTTCCCTCGTCAAATACGAGTGCGCCCAGAAAGTAGAGCATTGTGTAGGCAAGGATGGGTTAATTTTCTTGGGTGCTGCATCGTTCTGGGACATCTTACTGATTTTTACGGTAGCGCATTTTCTGTTTCAACTGTAGGGAAACCCTGAAAACCCCTCAGTGCTACCAGATCGGTTTGTGTATACGATCAAGATATCCCACCAACCAGGATTTTGGTCTCTAGGCAACCAACATTGCCCATCGCACCGAGTCAGACGGATAAATTCTGCCCCAAACGTGGACTGAACCAGCAGTGAGAAGGCCAAATCAAATTAAAATGTTGCCTTTCATCTACCGCTCAGCCACCACCGACCGAAGGTAACATTATAAAAAAAGTGACGAACAATCTGCGTTGATAGGTGTATATCATAGAAAGGTATCATCATAAAGGTAGTGTAGTGGTTAGCATATCTGCCTGTAAAGCGGAAGGCCGGAGTTCGAATCCTCGCCGGGCCACCGTGCTGGGTAATCGCACGTTAAAAGGTAAGGCCTCGTTGATCCATTGCTCGCACAAGTTTCGACTTCTGAGGGTTGACGTTCGTCAGCTGGTTAACGGAACGAACAGCAATAGGTTACAAATATGTATATTTTTCAATTATTGTGAACAAAACATTCTTTCCTCGGTCGGTTGAGTTCTGAAAAATAATTCGAAATGAGACCAGAATTCGTTTCGGAAATATTCGAGGATTATTTCCAAAAGTATTATTGATTTGTGCAATTGAAACAATATTTAACTGAAGCCATGTGCCGATTATGGTATGTTGTATTGTAAAAGAGTTAGGGGTAGGTGTGTTTTCTATAACATCCATCTGGGGCTAATGAAATTCGATGACGTGTTATCGAAAGTTTATTCATTTTCGACCCTGGTAAAGTATCTTCATAAAATCCCTAGGTCAGAGAAGTTTGTTTGTGTCAAAAACAACAGAAAATATTGTTTTGGGGTTTTTTTTGGTTTTGCTTATTGTTATTTGTTGTGGTGTTTTGGTTTTCTGATTTTCTCGATCCTTTTTCGAGGCTTTTACCTTTTCGAGCGTTTTGAGAATTCAGTTTGTGTCAAAAACAACAGATGATATACAGTTCAATTAAGAAGGATATAATTTTTCAATAAAAAATCATAAATAAATGAACTTAATCAAAACTAAAAATCAATTATCGTATGTATGTAAAATTTTGGATATTCTCTGAAAATTTCTTTCAGAAATACATTTTCGAAGAACTTTTTCTCATATTTCGAGCGATATTTGAAAATAAATACAATTTGACAGATAATGCGGGTTACGTGACTACACAATCTTCGTTATTTTTTTCTCTTGATCGAAGCAAATATTGATGTAAAAGCTTATTTCGGATAATGAATATATTATATGATATTATTGAGAATAAAAATTATCATACTGTATATCACTATATTAACAATAACCTTCGTTTAATATAGTAGGTATAATGTTTGAGAGTAATCTGGAAGTTGAGTTTGCAGGCGAACTTTGGAATTGGGGTGTTTTTGTTTCAATTTTTCATAGCGAATCTTGTGGAAACCAACTTATATTTTCGAAATCTTTCAAAACTATGTGAAAAGTTTTATAATTATTCAGAGTAGATTCTATGAGATCCCACAAAATCATTAGAAAAATAAATTATTGGAAGTTGAAATGTAAACAAATAATGAATATCTTGAAACTTGCAGAAATACGCGAATTATTCTCAAATCAAACAACTAGTTGGATAATACTTTCTATAGTCGTTGGATTGGCCATCGAGGTCTTATGGAATGGATAGCGTGCTTGTCAGATTTGACACCTTTAGACTTTAGCTATGGGGCTATTTGAAGCAAAAGGTGTACGAAACTGAACCTGCTTCAATATTGAATATACGGCAGAGAATGAAGAATATTTGTAGAAATATCGACGTTGCTATATTCGACAATGTTCGACATAAAATTTCGGAAGAGCTGTTCTTTTATCAAGACGTTCAAGGCAATCATTTCAAGCATCTTCTGAAGTGAACTCAGCATATTTCTTCAAAGTATGAAGTGATACGTCGATGTATCTAGGCAATTATTAAGTGTTCCGCCATTTTATAGTAGTAGGAGATATTGACTTCATATTCTAGGGTTGTAAAGTATTCGTCAGGAGCTTCAAAATGATGTTTCACAAGACTGCCCTTTCCATAAGATTTTTTTTCCGGATGGCGCCCAGGAAGATGTATTAATGTATTTATATTGTTATACAACCAAGTTTCAGGTATATTAAACTCTTTATTCATTCTTGTCAATATATCTGCCATTATCAGGAAGTTTTTGAACGATATCATTTTGATGAGAGAATACATTATTATTTTCTACCTGAAAATGATATTATAAAAAACATGAAAATCAGGACCAGGGTACTCATCATCAACATAAGCGAATAACAACAGAATTCAGCAATAATCTAATTTTAGCTCACCCCGATTATGTTGAAGAATAATATTCCAGGTATATAACACTATCATTCATCGAAACAGGCACTTACTGAACGGATTGATATATCATCAACATTGAAATTCAATTTAGTGCTAGGTATTGAACTCCATGAGGATGATATGCTCTCGAAATTTATTTATTTATTGATGATACATCCATACAGATTGAAAATCCATTTGTTGGAGTATGTAACAATTATAGTCACAATATCTATACATTACAATGCTGTAATAGAAGAAAAGAAAAAACATCAGTTCGGAATTAACCTAAATATGGCGTTTCTGAATTGAGACCGTGGTAGAAAAAATATATCTATATCATTTAGTCTATTGACCAACCTGCTCATTTGCAAAACTGGACTGTTCAGGTGATGGTACGTGTTTGGTGTATTTATATGAAAAGTGGCCGGAGATCTAGACTTGAAGCGGGGAACATTGAAAAGTAGTAGCGATAATAACTCCGGAGAATCTATGTGACTATGAATTAATTTATGTACAAATATAAGTTGTGATATCTCACGTCTTTTTCTTAGGAAAACGAATTCTAATTCTTAGAGGAGTGAATGATAATCGTTTTTATTAACTGGGTATACATGGTGTTTTTTGAAGAATAGGTACTTAAGGAATTTTCGTTGAATATTTTCTAGTGCATCAATATATTTGTGATAAAAGGGATTCCAAACAGAGCTGGCGTATTCCAGTATCGATCGAACTACAGAAAAATAGACAGCACGCAAAGTTTCAATTGATCTTAGTTCGTTACAGCTGCGTATAACGAAACCCAATACTCGAGCGGCCCTTGAAGTGACATGTTACATATGATCTGTGAATGTTAGATTATTGTCAAATTGTATTCCCAGGTCTTTTAAAATATTCATCCTTTCAAGCATTGTGTTATTATGTTATGTAATGATGTAATATGTTATTTTTTTTTTCACAGGTGATATTCTGGCAAAGGTCATTGTTTTACATTTGCTAACGTTAAGCGATAAACTGTTAGACAAGCACCATTCGCTGAGGCGGTTGAGATCATTCTGTAAAGTTTGGAAGTCTGTTTCATCTCTGATCGCTCTGTGAATTTCGAAATCATCTGCGTAGAGCATTTTTTCGGATTCGATTGAACTGCAGATGTCGTTTATCAATAGCAGAAATAGCAGGGGTCCGAGATTAGACCCCTGCGTCACCACTGAAGTTGCTTCGAAATTGAAGCTCCCCACTCCCTCATACTCGACAAAAAGAGTTCTTTTAGTGAGGTATGAACGGAGCAGGTTTCGAATTCTCGTTGAGATTCCATAGCCATCTAGTTTCTGCAAAAGGCGCTCATGGGATACTTTGTCGAATGCTTTGCTAAAATCAGTTTATACATCTACCTGAAGTTTGTTGTCCAAAGCCTCCGACACATTATGAGTGAATAAGAGATAAGTTGATGTGCTACGTTGTTTCACAAAGCCATGTTGATGTTCAGAGAGCGATGTTCTGACATGTTCGTATATGATATCGGATAAGATTATCTCTAATAATTTGGAAAATATTGATATAAGCGCTGTTGGTCTGTAGTTTTTGACATCTGCAGCTTCACCATTTTTGTATATTGGGCGCACCCTAGATACTCTCCAAATGCCGGGAAATTTTTGGTGGGTAACAATTTTGTTGTGTATTATATAAAGGGGTTGTGAAAGTGCGATAATATTATTTTCAACAATTTTAACTGGAATATTGTCGGGGCCACATGTGAACCCATTTTTCAGTTCGTTAGAGGCGGCTATTATATTACTGATTGTTATTTCTGGTATATCTAAATATTGACTCGGATTTGAAAGTGTGGAGGATTCATATGGGAATTCGACAGGGGGAATATATACACTACCAAAGTAAATGGCAAAAGTGTCTACGATACTTTTGGGTCTAGCTAGATTTGTATTATTATAAGTCATTTCTGCCGGAATATCGAAAATAGTACAAATTGAATCAATATCTTTGTAATCGTCGAGAACATGCCAGTCAATGCCACTTAAAAGACGGCCGAATTTTTGGTTGTCCATTTTACTGAAGTTGTATCGACTAGAAGAACTAACAAATTTCCTGGATTTTTTGAAATCTAATTCTATGATGATGATGATCCTCTTGAACAAGTGAATCAGTTTCCCGAGTGACGTTACATCACCTATGACTATTGAATTGCAGACACTAGGAATACCTTCTAGAAAGTCAAAAACAAATCATAATCCTCGTAAGTGGTACTTGGCGGCACGTATATTACAATAATGTTTACCGAGTTGCTGTCACTTAAAAGCACTTTGACACTCACAAAATCTATGGATGTCATTGGGCACTGAATGGAGTTCGTAACGGACTCATAGCAATTCAAATTGACACCCAAAATGACTCCGCCACCCACTTTTCTATATACTTATACGATCGCGACGGTGTACTAAGAAGTTGTTGGGAAAAACTTTGCTATCGACTGGGTTGAGAAGTGGTGTCCTTCACAACCCAGTCTCGGTTAAAGCTATGATGGGATAGTCGCTGGCTAGAATGTTCGTAAAAATTGTGTGTGTTTTCGTGTTGAGTCCTCTGCAATTTTGGTATAGAATATTAATGTGGACGTTACTGTTATTTCAAAAATATTTTGGGAATCGCCAGAAGAATCCCTAATTTTTTTTTTCGAGTTCGTTGACTTTTTCGTTCAGTTTGTTTACTTCTTGCCTATTGTGGTTTTCTATAGCGGTGACACTTTTTTGCGGATTCTCCAGTTTTTTGTCGAATTCCGCATATTTATCGTTAAAACTAGCTACCAAGGCCGTTGCTACCTTATCGACAATGGTTTTCACGAATGTATCATCCGCCCACAATTGCTTTGTTGCTATTTCTGTGGCGTTTTTCACTTCCATTGTTTGCTCACGTGTTAAGGGCATTGTGGAGCATTTTGCAGGTCTTTCACTTTTCACTTTCCAAAATAGGTGTATAGATGCAGCACACTGTACCTGGTATTATAGTCGTGTTTTCAGATTTTAATTCCGAGTTTCACACAAATTTGCAAAAGCGGAAGGAAAATTGTGGCTCTGCTTCAAAATGGACGGATGATGTTTGTTTTTTGTTTGTTGTTTTTTTCCTCAACTGATTGTCGTCCCTCTCGAAACGAACAACCCTCGAACGAGGTTTCACATTTTACGTGCTATTTCTAGCCGTTATCGAGCCATCATGACAAAAAAATGAGAACACTCTAACCGAAATCGAAGTAAATATTGTAGTAAAAAGAAGTAAAAAATAACTGAATTCACTCAGGAATTTAGTGCTCAGCCGACCTACAGCACAACCGAATGAGTGAGTTAGTGAGGCATGGGATATTATTGTAGAGTGAGAGAAGAATAGCTCGTAGCCGACACCCTCCTGACCGGACACACGCCAGCAATAAATTAAATCAGGGCCCAATACATCAAAGACGTAAGTATTATACTGGTTTCTGCAGTATAATGCCATACATTATCCCCTCAGAGAATAATGGCGAGGAATTGAGAGTAATAGTCTTTATTCCCTCTTGTAATCCTATCACAAAATTTCTTGAATTGAATATTACCATGGAAACAATATAACCAAACACCAAACTGTCATTTTCAAAAGCGTAGGTAGTATTTATGAATTTGTATTAAGATGAATGAAAATGAAGAATCATTTATTTATTATAAATAAATTAGTTATGAATGAACTACAGAGTATACTTCTCTCAAAGACGACCGGGAGTGAACTTATCCATTGCTATAGTGTGCGTTCAGCCTGAATATGAATGTTGGATGATCAAGGCCTTTGCGAAATTTTAATTGGTGAATCCGGCCGTTAAACTATAAGAAATGTGATTTCATACAACCCACGTTAGTTTATTGAAATTGCACTCGTTGCACAAAATATTTTTTGTAAAAGAGTTTTGAAAACGGAAAAGGATTTGGTTTCCGAACGTCAACGGTCAACGATAAGTATTATGATAAATGTTATTTCTTGTATTTTTTTACAGACAAATTCGAGAGATATACGTGAAGTTGCTGACTGATTGTTCTTGTTCCATCCAGAAGATACTGTTTTTCAATTATTGCAGCAACTCATCGGGGTAGATTGAAAGTATGCCCTTCTACACTTGTACAGACTCCAATTTTAATTCTAATTTTCGTAGATTGTGGTAGATCGAGAACACAAAAAAACTACGAAGAAAAAATCCAACTATCACAAAATAATGACAACGAAATAGTACTATGTTTCTGAATCTGAAGTAAGAAGATTTTTCCAGCGCACTCATGTTGTACAAACCAGATATAAAATTTGACGAAGTTTATGCTGAAACGCATAAAATTAATTTTATGTCTCTAAAGCAGCATAATTCGAAATTTCAATTTCGATTGAATAATATAAAAGAGTCAATGCATATCAAAACGTCGTTGGTTGATGATTTTGTTTCATTGATGTGTTTGGATCAAAATCCAAATTCATCCAATTCATTTGGGTAGGTATTCTATTTAAGAAACAATATCCTAAGTGATAATGTGAATTGTGAAATTATGAACCATGTTTGTAAAACTTCAGCGCCAGCGGAAATCGCTTATATTCTCAGATTGAAATTTTGATTTCATCTTTGTGGACGACTATGACTTTCAAGAAAAAAAAATATACTGCTGACTCATAATCTATATACACATATGGAAAACGAATATGGGTTCATGGAACTTTCAATGCAAAATTGAGCCCGCCATTCAGAACAGTCGACCAGCTTGAAACTATAGATTTGGTAGCGACACACTATCAATTATGCGTATCAGTTGTTCGGGAAAAAAGTAGTTTAGGGGGCGCGGTGGTTCAGTTGAATAGTTGTTAGTCCGTCACGACCAAATTCTTCAATTGTAACCTGTTTGATTGTTGTCTCGTCCATGTTTCGTTGATTTCGCAAAAATCGATAATAATTTTCCGCACCTTATATCTCATATTCAGGTATCTTTTACTTCAGTACTCCAATTTGGATCCTCCTAGTAGCAAAGAATTCCTCAAATCTCATGTTTCAGTACTTAACTCGTGTTACTGAATGACCTAACAACTATTAGGTACTTTCATTTTTAAACATTCTGTTTATATATTCGATCAATAAATCTACCTACAGTTAATTGATAATGGAGTGGAAACAACCTGAAAGATCATTATAATAAAATCCATACCACACATAAAAATCCACTCCTACATACGAACAAGAGCGCACTACAGTACTCATTAGCAAGATTAAACAACAACGGAATTTAGCAATAATCTAATTTTAACTCACCTCGACTGTGTCTAAGAATTGAATTCCAGGTATATAACACTATCACTTATCAAAACAGGCACAAAGTCACTGAGCGGATTGTCGTCCACGGTAACATTTAATATTGTGCTAATAAATTTCATTGGGAGGATGCGCTCTCGAAACTTATTCACGCGTCTTGGCAAGAGGAGAATGCTCGAAAAAATATGCTTCCACTGCGAAATTGACAGGTGATAAAAGGAATGATAAAGAATGACTGATCTTTCGAGAGTAACGTTAGTCTAATTGGCCTTTGAACATATAAAAAATAAACAAGAACTTATGGGTAGCCATAAAAATGTCGAAAGCTCAGATTTACTAGGGCACGAAAAATAAAAATTGGTAAGGTATGGTTGAAATGAAGCATCATATACGAAGCAATTTATTCTTATTGTGAGAGAGATATTTGGATCAGAGATCACGTGCTGACCTGAATATACTTACGATTTGTATGTGTAGCAGATATATCTCTCAAGACATAATGGGGTACTTTGGGACTGACAACTGACACTTCGAAGATTTTTATCGCGTTAGATACCAACGACTTTTCTTTAACTACCATTATATGAAGTGCTTCCTCCATTATGTACTTTGTTATTGACTGCTATTCGATGAGGTTTCAACCGACTCTCTATGAACAAATGCTGGTGTTCTTAGAGATTTCAATCCAGCATTTATATATAACATTCAGTTAGGTTAGGTTAGGTTTACTGAGAACAAGTTGAGTATATATTTCAGAGATTGTCTCACAATCATTATTAGACAAGGAAGGGGCTTGGAGATTTCAAAATGACAAGCGTATAGCTTGGTGAAACTCAATGTTGGCATAACGTCTCTAATGTTGCAATGGAATCTAAAAACATGTTACAAACGATCCCAGTTGTCCCATTGAAATTTATAATTATATTAACAGATATTATGTACCAATGGGTCCAAGGGTATAAAAAAAAGTTGTTGCTAGTGGTGCATAAAAACTCTTCTATCATTGCATCTTTCAAGAAATTTAGTGAACCTAATTCCCGTGTGGGCATACATAATTTTGAAATTGGTATTATAACAAAATGGTTAGAATACTGTTCATTAAAAGGTGAAATAAGAAGTGACATTAAATCTGTGAAACGTAGTTCGATTTGTAAATATCGGTTTGAAACTTGATTATATTCTGCAAGTAGGAAGAACGTATATGTTGGATAATGTTATGATATGATGTCACTGCATGTAGGTTTTGTCTGTTAGTCACAGTAAACCGCATTATTCCAAATGATTTATGAGATGCCCTATTGTATTTTCTGATAGCAAAGATGCCCTTTAGAGTTGATTTTTGGACTCGTTCAATTATATTGGAATCTTCCTCACTTGGTCACTGAAAGTATCAGTATACTACTTTGTAGAAGCTGGAGTGATTCAGAACAAGAGATTTCTTGAGTATCAGGCCATAGCCTCATGAAGTTTTGAACCTCACCAAAATAATTCTGCTGGCAACCAAACATTAAACGATAACAATATACGCATTTGCATTTCTTTTTGACAAATGCATCAAACATCCAATCAAAAATACTCCCGACGGATATTTAATGCGAAATTCGGATGAATGTCTACTTACCTTAAGCTCACCCCTATTTCATTTCAATACATTCGAGTTGAAACAACCTCTGAAAAAATGTTCTGGCTACGGCCTTGCTGAGCCTGATCTTCGAAGGATTGGATAGAATGCTTCAGGTTTACCGTAAGGTCTCTGAATGCATTTGTTTATATTCAAGCTTAAAAGAATGACTCTACCATGTTCCATTATTGACAAGCACGCGAATAATCGTGCATACAGCGTCTGACGATAGGCGTAGCACATATCTATTATATATGAGGCGTAGGAACTGAGTAACAAGACCAAGATCTAACTCGCACAAGTCTCAAGACGATGTTTGACAGTTGCTCGTTGGAGGACAGTTAGTCGACGTTAAAAAAAATTGATAGAACAACAAGCTGATAGCTGATCTATAACTAGATCATCGTGAATGGTGCAACGAATTTTTTTCTTGGGAAAACCATGCGTGGGCGATCAATTTAAAATGCAGAGTTTGTGACTATCACTAATCAAAATTGTTGCTTTCCACTGAGAGTAAAACGATTTGTCTCGTCAGTGATACTTCATCTAGAAACCTGTGCATTGTTCTTGAACACTGCAAAAAACGACGATTTATCTCATTTATTATTATATAGATATTTTCACAGCCGTTGCTATTCCGGTATTGTAGCCACCTTTAGGAATTCTATCGTGCTCCATCTGATACGTATAGAATTCGCACCTTACTTTATTAATCCTAGAGACCCATTAAAACTTCTGTTACTTAGATGTGTGTGGTGCAAAATATTTTGGGACGTTCAAAAACTATGCCGTGCATTCCGAATGAAAGTAGAAACATGGTAACAAACGGAATTGTACATTGGACATTATTCATTGTACATAACAATAAACGTGCCTATTCCAAGTGAATTTGGCTGAGAAAAACTCCATTACTCCCCATACAGTTATGATATAGCGCCAAGTGACTAGCATCTGTCCCTACATTCGTGGGCGTATTTGATATATTTTTTCTCAATAGAATATCGTAACTAGATGACATGTTTGTAGAGGTTTTCTCATCTTCCTGGCAGGACCTACCAAAACCTTCTATCGTACCCATCAAGACACATATTAGTAATAGGCTGAGTAGTGCTGTTGAGAAATCTATCGAGGAGTGTTTCATTCCATTAATCTTCGGAGGGAAAGATGGCTAGTAGGTTCATTCGAGTTCCTGAGGTCGTGCAATGCTCCAAGCGTCTATTATGTGGAAGACGACCAAACTCGATCCAACTTTCACTCCTTATCTTCAGACGATAAAGGGGTACGACTCAGCTCTTACAAAATTGCAATCATGAGGGTTGACGTTTGTGGGGGAACGTCAGTTGGTTGACGGAAAACCCCAATTGAAGCCCAACCACGGGAACCTCACGAAACGCATTCCGAAAATCATCGGACTGGTATACAGTCACTCCGTTGATTTCTGGACTGCGTTTCATCTAAAGAATCATACCCTCGTGCATCAAGAGGTCCGGCATTCGCTAGGACGGAGGATTCCTCATTTGAGTTACTGGTTTATAAAATATTTCTGTCACATTCAGGTTCCTCGTCGCAAGAAATCCTACCCATTTTGGTATGATGTTGAAATGGATGAATTCACAGACTCTTGAAATGACTATCTCTCATATTGAAGCCCCTGTGAAAACATCTATTTCGGAGTCCTTTCTGAAAAAAAAAGAAGATGTACTATAATTGATCTGATAACCCATCATGTTCTGATGAGTGGATGATCTTAAACCTTGTTTTGGAGATTTTACGTATACCTATCTATGCTATATGAAGATAGCTGAACCCGAGACTGAACCTAAGAAATCAACGATAAATTTCGGAAACTTCGTAGAAATCTGCTCGTGGAGCTTCAAATTATGTATGGTATTTCCATCGAACCATTTTTCAATGTATTTGAGGTTTTCCTCAATGAATATGGAGAAAAATATGGTCTTCCTCAAAGTATAAGAACATGATAGCTTCATCAGCAATCTTTAATATATCGAAGAGGAGCTGTATACTTTTTGGTGAAATAGAGCCAACTCTATTCAAGAGCATCAAATCAACAATTTGTGATTTCAAGAGAAGCGATGTGCGATCCGGTTGTTGAAATATTGACACTACAGTCAATGATCTACATATACTAATTTACCATTTATAGATCAGAAGAATGAGCAGAAAAATACCAAGTTGGGGACAGTTGCTTATACAGAAATCTAATAGGTGCTGCATGTTGTATGTGTGTATAGAAATAAAACCTATATGCGTAGGATTTGTAAAAAAAAATACCAACAATTATTAATGAACCATAAACGTATTTTTTTTTCATGTGTTTGCTCGAGTTTGCAGAGAAAGGCATTTCATCTGATTTTCGAAGCTATCACTTAATAGAAAAGCCAAAAAACTTCAAAATGACGTGTTTTGGCAGTCGATAGGGTGATTTGTTGCTCAGAAAAATTGAAATATGTTATCAGGTATAGCGAATGGTTTTGAGATACTAGAGATGTGGTACAAATATCAAATTGATTCGTCAGATAGTTTTGGCGAAATTGTAATTGTTTGTGAAAAATATCATTTTTTGCAATGATAAAAATGCATTATACGCGCAGTGATGAAGATAGAATGATTATACGGATATCTCGTGATCTATCGAATCGTTTTGATGTAGATCGAAATAATAATAACAAATAGGTTATCTCTGATCAGTTGTGGAGACACCATTCTGGAATGATGCGCTCGAGGGCATTGTGATCTTCAAATCATTCAAGTATTCATATTTCGTAAACTAATTGTTGAAATTTCATGATTCGTTCTTGAGTTTTATAGTAACTCTTTTCGTAGATTACGAATATTCAATGTTCTGGGGAATCATTACTTGATCAGTTTAAACTTTCCTCACATAAATATTTTTTTCGAAATCTTCATTTTTTTGGAAGTATGAAGAATTAGTAGGGAGAGCTCTCAAGAAAAAAGGTGCTAGCGGAGAAACGTGTTTTTGGCTGCTTCGTCAGTAAGATATATAGCAAGTAAAAAAATAAAGAAGGCAACAACTCACGATGAACTTCAATCATAATTTTGTTTGTGAATTGTTACTGAAGAATGTTTCGTTGAAATGTCTCAACTATAAATGGTGTTAAAACTTTCAGTAGAGATAAATTGAGGAGCAATCACGCAAAACCCGATAACTCTAGATTTTGTGAGAATCGATTCAGACATCGATTCATATATATTGGAAGGTGTTCTATCGATGCATGATTTCAGACTCGAGCAAAAGCCGACATAACACAAACAAAATCGTATATGAAGTTTCCCGTTTCGTGCAAGAAGCAAGTAATCAAAATTCATCTTTAATCTATATTGTTGTGTTGTGACCAGCTTTTTGTCTAATATATTTAACAAAGAATATATTGAAAATATTTGTGTTGTTACTATTACTATTATTCTCAGGAGCAATAATGAATGCGTTAATAAAAAATGTTTTTTGGGGTGGTAAACACAGCTAAAATTTGAGTTTTTTGCAAAAGCCGAAAAATCCAATGATTACCCTTTTTTAAAAAGTTCTAGGACACCAAAATCTCAGAATTCCAGAGATCAACTTTTATCCCGTATTTTGCAAAAAAAATACTCAAAAATATTCCAGTGATTGCATAATACACGTTTTTCATGATTTATTCCAAACTAAAGAAAGTTGATATATCAGGTTTTGCGGGATCGCTTTTCAATTCCCCTAACACCAAACTGATATTATTTGCACTCGACGGGAGTTTTGCTAACAATGTGATAATTTTCAAAACAAGAAAGCTCATACTAGGGTAATTGATCTTTACAAAAAGTTTTAACTTTTATACCGAAAGTTTCAATCTCATCATGTATTTATGATTTGATTTAAAAATGAGATTGATTCCGAATCTACTGCTTGTGTGCTCCTTCTGTTGGTTGAAATATTTTCTAGTTCTCACCCAAATGGTGAAAACCGGAAGTTGAGGCAACATCCAACAATTTTCTTGAAATTATTTGTGATTGCTACTATTAAAATTGAATATTGCGGAATTATGTCTACCTTATTGATATCCTAACTTTTGTGAAAAGCAGTGATTTGAAATTGAAAGTGGAAAGGAGAACCCAAAAACTAAACTATTTTTATTGACTTTTTTTCATATTAAACATCAATCCGAAACCTTGGATACATAAAATAAAATCAGAAACAGATAACAAAGCTAACTATAACACTAACAGATCAACCCACTCATATTTCAGTTACAAAATAGTGAATTTGCCAATACACTTGACCTGTTTCTCACCACTCATCCTTATCAGATCAAAGTTCACCCTCCCTTGGGTAATTCTGACCTCACTTCGATTTCGAACACTTCTTCGTATTCAGCTCCAATAATTGGTAGACAAAGTAACTCTGTCTGTTTTCCAGGACTTAGTAAAAACCCTGAAGTTAAGGAAGGGGCAATGAAAGTGAAATTTTATAGCGACAGCTTTAGTAAATGACCAAAATGAATGAGAACAGTCTTGAACTAATTCTATTATTATGTACTTCTCCAGCAACTCCAATCATTTCATTACACCTATTTCTTGCGTTAACATACTCACATCTCATTTCTGAACCTTGAATTTGGCGCCAGCGATCAAATGCCGCTTGTTTGAATGTGACAGCCTTAGAGCAGCTCTATCGAACCAGGGTTTCTCAGACTATGTACCACTTGGAATAAATGTCTCCATTCCCAAAAAGATGTTACGAGAACTCTCCCCAGCACATAAAGTGGGATCATCAGTTGAAAACAGACCCTTCTACAATGAGAGTAAGAGAGAAACCGCAAACCGACCCAGTCCGCTGACTTATAATGCCAGACACTATGTGTAGTCCGGATGTTAACGGCAGAAACCTTGCAAAATATGATAAATGAACGCCACTTTGTTCGAAGGTTCTATGGACCCCTTAGATCATTTTTAGGACAGTTGCCACCCAATTGCCCTGTGAAATCACCCCCCCTCACTCCCTTCAAAAATATTTTACCCCCAACATGAAAACAGCTCTAACTCGACAACCAAAGCTGATAGAATAATTCATCATTTACTCGTAGGTGAATCTTTTCGAAGGTCTTTGGGGCCCCAAAGAGGCCTTTGGAAAGAGAGACCGAGAGGGAGTTTGTAATCCAATCAAATTAACTGGTCAAGAGCCCAAAATGACGATTTTCGCCTACCCGAAAAGTAGATGTGGCTTCCGGCAGACACAGGTGTCCTTATTATCCCCTAAAGTTTGCGCCAGATTTTGTCCGTGCGTTTAGCGACAATTAGCAGTTGAATGCCGGAAAGCATTTTCTTTTGTTTTTTGCTTATACAGGGTGGCCCACCACATTCGCCTCGGTATTTCTACGAGAAATGAAGAGAGTTATGGAGAAAATTTCAGCACAGTCATATGTGGGATCATGGGGAGCATATTCCAAAATTTATTTGAATTATATAGGGTGACCCACAAAAAAAATACATACCAAAGTTATATTTTTTCTTATGGAACACCCTATATTTTTTCATATTTTTCGATACTATAGACAAAATAAAGGTGAGTTACTATTATATTTCCTATACCTAAAACTAACCGTTTCTGAGAAATTTTGAGAAATTTGAAAATACAGACCATAATTTGAAGATTGTTTTCACCCTGTAACGTGTAACAAGATGCTTGTGATTTAATGTACTGCTTAGCTCAAAGGTTGAAGTTAACGACTACATGCAATTTTCGATGCAATATTATACAGAGTGGTGAAAAAAATTGCCTCAAAATTTGGACACACATTTAATTAAATAACTTCTTAAAGTTGAATGGAACACCCCGTATTTAGTGGCATAATTTGACGCATAATTGGATTCCCTTCAAAACTATATCAGGGTTCCCTATACCTATCTCTTTTGATTTTAACACAAAAGGCGTTTTTATATTTTACTCATGAGTAATTTTTTCATCTTGAAAATGAAACACTGTATTATAATAAAAAGCTTAGAATGCGTTTATTCAACATTTTTATTAAGGAATATGTAGATTCGCTAAAAGCACAAGTTAAAATTTTCGAAAATAAGGTGTGTCTAAAGTTAAATGCAGGCAAATGTAAAAACTCAAATGAATTGCCATTTCTGAAATATTACAGCATTCTTTGAAATAAGAAACGTCTCAATTATTGAGGCGAAAAATGTTGATTTCGCTTGTTTCGTAGCAAATATATTAGACTTCATATTGAAATAAATAACAAAATTACAATATGGGGTAAATGAAAGTAGTTTGTACAACAAGAGTGGATATGGTGGCCATATCGCACGAGGACGAAGTTTGGGCACGATGCCATAGGCGAGTACCCTAGCAACAAGTATTTTGTTCTCTGTGCTTGTGGAATTCATTTTCCAACCAATGTGGATATGAACTCATATCCGTAGAGTTGACTGGAATTGCCAACTTATCCGTTTAGTAAACTATCAAGAAATATTATAAAATAAGAACTTATCCCCAGCAAGAACGAATTGATATGATTTTAACAATCGGTGAGGGTGAAGAAAACTGTTTATTGGCGTGAAGAGTATATGCCCAAAGGTATCCTCACAGGAGTCATCCTAACAAGCGTTCGTTGGAAAAATTGTTGCATATTTTCCAAAGAACAGGCAGTGTATCTTATAATATGCAAGAACGGCAAAAACCAGTTACTGGAAATGAGGAAAATGAATATTCAGTGATGTTATCTCTAGTTGAACAGCCCCACACAAGTCAGCGAAAAATATGCGAAACAACTGAATTAAGCAGACAGAGTATCCAAAGAATAATTAAAAAGTACAAATTCAACCCGTATCGCATTGAACAACATCAACAGCTTTTTGAAGGAGATTATGATCGACGACTGAATTTTTGTTTATGGGTTTTAGAAAAGTTTGGTGATGAAGAACATTTTTTTTATTATGTGTTTTTTCCGATGAGTCAACTTTTCATAACAAAGGATTAGTTAACAGAAATGACTTTCACTATTACAGTGACGAAAACCCTAATATTTTCAGAACCCTTGATCACCAGCACAGATGATCTGTTAATGTGTGGGGTGGAATAATTGGAACGCAAGTAGTAGGTCCTTACTTTTTTGATAGTCACTTAAACGGCGTCATGTTTCTCGGATTCATTAGGGATAATTTGCCTGTGCTGTTGGAAAGTATGCCTATTAATATTCGTCAACGGATGTGGATGCAGCTAGATGGTGCTCCTGCACACTTTGATAGACGTGTTAGAAACGAGCTAGATCGACAATATCCAAATAGAGGGATAGGACGAGGAGGTCCACAGAACTGGCCATTTTATGGGGATATATCGAAAGTATTGTTTACGATACAGAGCCAACGACACCTCAGGATATGAAAGAACGAATAAGAACAGCGTTCGGTTCAATACCGCAAAATATGTTATCCACAGTTCAGCACTCATTTCAAGAAAGAGTTCGTCGCCTAAGCATCGGAAATAATGGACACCATTTTGAACATTCATTAAAATAATGAACTATTTAAGATTCTTAATTTTTCGATAAAATGACTTCAAAAATGCTTTTTTGCTTTTCATCACAATACAGTGTGTTTCTTATTTAAGATAAAAAAATTACTCATAAGTAAAATATAAAAACGCCTTCTGTGTGAGAATCAAAAGAGATAGGTACAGGGAACCCTAATATAGTTTTGAAGGGAATCTAATTATGCGTCAAATTACGTCACTGAATACGGGGTGTTCCATTCAACTTTAAGAAGTTATTTATTTAAATGTGTGTCCAAATTTTGAGGCAATTTTTTTCACCACTCTGTATAATATTGCATTGAAAATTGCATGTAGTCGTTAACTTTAACCTTTGAGCTAAGCAGTACATTTAATCACGAGCATCTTGTTACACGTTACAGGGTGAAAACAATTTTCAAATTATGATCTGTATTTTTGAATTTCTCAAAATTTCTCAGAAACGGTTAGTTTTAGGTATAGGAAATATAATAGTAACTAACCTTTATTTTGTCTATAGTATCGAAAAATATGAAAAAATATAGGGTGTTCCATAAGAAAAAATATAACTTTGGTATGTAATTTTTTTGTGGGTCCCCCTATATATTTCAAAATAATTTTGAAATATGCTCCTCATGAACCCACATATGACTGTGCTGAAATTTTTTCCCTAACTCTCTTCATTTCTCGTAGAAATACCGAGGCGAATGTGGTGGGCCACCCTGTGTAATGAAAACTATTGGTCGGATCGAAAAAAAGTTCAATAAAAAGTTTTAGATAATTGAAAAGTCTATCGAGTAGCGTTGGCCTGATGTCGATATTATAATTTGTTGCTCAACTATTGCGTTCGGAAATAAAAAAAAGCGTTTTATCCATTATTTCATTAAAAAGTGTTGAAATGCATTTGGAGCTTGCAACTGTGAAATTGGGAAGCTTTCAACTAGTAGAAACTACAGTTTCAATTTGGTTGAGAAACAGTTGATAGGTTAGCAACAATCTAATTTGTTACTGAAAAAAGTGTCCCGCTAGAATGTTATTTTTTGCCCTATGGATAATCGTAGAGGAATTATCGAAACGGTTTGGATAGTCAAAGAGTTGAACTACAAATTATCGTTTTTGGAAAATCGGTTTTTTCAATGTGATACCTTCAATAACTGTGGAACTCGCATCGGCGATGCCATGCGCGTTCGACTGTTTTAACCTCACTTCCCTATCAGGATATATTTTTCAATCTTGTAGCGAAAAATGCTTTTAATTCGGTTGAAAAGTGATGAAGAAGGTGGAACAGAATTTGTATATTGTGCTGATATAAAAAAGGAGGAATTGGCTGAAAAACAAACATAAGCGTCAACCCCGTTTTCCTGTCTTTGGGGGGCCGTATCTCCGAAACTAGTTGATACCGCCAAAATTTTCAAAAGAATTTTTTGTTCAGGAGACCGAAATACGTAAGTTGAATACATTCTTTTTCAAAAAACAGGTGGCGCCCAATAAATAGAATTTTACACTGGAAAATATACTGAAAATGTATTTCTGGCCTATTTTGAGGAGAAAGCAAAGGTATGGAAGGCGTCATTTCTTTGCCCAAATTATTCGATGATAAATCTATGCTACGTATAAATAGCGACGTAGATATCAGCAAATATTTTAAGCTTATCGCGTATTCAAAGCGTCAAGCAGAAGGTTACCGGCCAAAGAAATAAAAAATCTTGACTATAGTGTAGCCGCTGAAAAGATAGATTGATCACGTGAACGGCACGCACTCTTTGAATGTTCCTCTCCCCAATGACAGTGTTTTCGCCGGTCTTCAGCGACCTTACTTGCCGATGCTGGCGCAAATTTGACGGCAATTAAGCGTCATGGGGGGTGAGGGGTACATCGAGGATTCTTTGAAAAATAAGAGTTTGTTTGCCCAAAAACTGCTGACGGTGCAGCGAACATTACCAACAACATCAATCCAACAACAACCATCCGAAGAAATTGTGACCTCAACTTCTTCTGGAAATTCAATTATTTCTACGCATCATTCTTCCTTAGCCATGGAAAATGGTAAAACAGCAGTGCAAGAAATTAATTTGTCAAATTGCACAAACTGTACTATTAATATTAATGTTAATAAATAAAATCTAAATATTTTGACGTTTGCTTTCAAAATCTGACAATTCACTTTTGACAGCGGTGCCATAAAAATGTTAAGGCACTCAGTGCCTTAAAGTGACATTTTTAAGGCTTCTATGGAGTGCTAAACATGGCATTTTTAACACGTCTGTAGAAAAATAATATTAGAAAACCATGTTGGAATATTTTCGACTGTTTTTTTCTCGAATTCACTCCAGAAGGCCTATGTATTTTCGAAGAAGACATTTCCTGAATACATTTGGAACGAAAAAATTATCAATAACTTCATAAAATGTATTAGGACTACGGGTATTTTGTAGTGAAGTATAATATATCATCTGCGACAATGATTTTTTGACGATAACAGGATGTTTTTCTCGATGACGTGTATATAATTGTATTTTGATTTTGAAATGATGCTCTGACTGCATTGAGATGATATCACCTTTGTAAATAAAAGTACCTACAATTGTTCTATGACCCCACTTTTTCATTGAGCCTTGTGAGATTATTCCATTATTATTATCCATAGGATACGTGTTTTGTGTGACTACATCGATTTGGTGCCATGATGAAATAATGATATAACGTTAATCTATCTGTAATATTGAACAACGCCTAGATAATTGCCCCAATTTCTTTAATAAACGGAAGACTTCTACTTAACCGATAACTCGAACAAACATCCGTGGAAAAACATAATGTGCATTAACCCTCACCACCCATCCCCTCGTGTGGATCACCTGACTTCAATTGATCGATAACTGATAATATCTGTTTGAGATGTTTATTAATACTCACACAATAATTCATGATTATTTAATTCAACCAAATACACGGCAATGGATGATTTGAGAGTCATTTTAATGCGATACACAGAAAATGGGATGCTTACAGCCGATTGCACCGACTTTTTCTCATGAGATCTTAAGAGGAAATTTATCGGAACAGGTTAAAAAAAACTAACCCAAAAATATTCAATATTCAAGAGAAACTCTAGCACTACCTCTTCCTTTGAAAATGATTCTGATGAGCTCAGCGTTCAAGCCAGCTAATGCTTTTCCAGCAAAGAGTCATGCTCAAATTCCGCCGTCACGTCGGGGACTCTTTTATTTGATATATGCCTGACAGATAAACGAAAGAAAAGCGGGTAAACTGGAAGGAACAAACTTACATCTCCTCCGTGCCAGTGGCTCGAGCCACATATGTCAAGGACGAGCCAAAGACATTCAACAAGAGTCTGTCCCAAAAGAAAGAAGGCTCATGCTTCTACTAACGAACCTTTCACCAGAGGCCAACTTGCCGAATTCGCACCTCTTTGCATAAGACTCGATGTTCCAGACATGATTGGTATTGGTATTGGTGAGTTGGATGGTGACAGATGCGCTGCGACCTGCTTAGATCTATTGTGCCCCATCTTCTTCTGCTATCTCAAGGTGTTCTCGTTTATAGCAGCCCCTCAAGCCTCAATTCCTTCAGGAATTTAAAGATTTCGAGGGGATCTATTAGTGGTATTTCTCCCACAGTCAGCTGGAATGGTCCCAGTATATTCGATCTTTTGTGATGTACAGCAAAACACTCCCTCAGGATGTGATGGGGTGTTTCTGGATGTTCTCCGCAGAACCTGCAGGTGCTGTCCTCCTCTAAGCCTAGCTTCCTTAGGTGTTCTTTGAGTCTGCAATGCCCCGTTAGAAATCTCGTGATTGCCTTCAGACTAGTTTTGCTGAGGTTGATCAGTGTCTTCGATCTTGCTCGGTTGAAGTTTCCGAGGAGATCTTTGGCCTGCCGCAGCCCTGGAAGTCTTTCCCAGTGTGTTGCTCTCATTGCTTCTTCCGTTTCATTGAGTTCTTCTTTGAAGTAAAAGTTTGCAAGTCCGCAGAATGATTCTGGCCCGATCAGTGGTGTTGATGCACCTTTTCGTGCCAGGATGTCTGCTTGTTCGTTCCCCTCCACTCCGACGTGCCCTGGCACCCAGAGTAGGGTCACCTTGTTGTTCCTGTCTAGGTCGTTCTAGGCATTCCCAAACCATCTTCGAATTGATGCAAGAGGGACTCAACGCTTTGATGGCTGCTTGGCTATCGGAGAGAATCACAATTTCCTTGTTCCGATATTTCCTGTAGAGGTTGAGCTGAATTCACCTTTCTATGGCGTGAATTTTCGCTTGAAAAATGCTGGGGAACTGGCCCATGGGCTCGGAGTATTTGGTGCGAGACCCATAGACTCCTGCTTCAGTTCCCTCGGGAGTTTTGGACCCGTCTGTGTACCATGTTATGGTATTCCTTCCTAGTGCTTGAATGGATTCTATGCTCCAATCTCTCTTGGTACTCAGTTCTGTTCGAAAGAGTTTCATAATACTGAATTTCTTGATGATTTCGTCAGTTGGGAGATCGGCAACGTGTGCGCTTTCGGGAGAGGCTAAGTTCCCCCCACCGTGTGCTATCCCCTTGAGTCCGACTTTGGCCAACCTGAGGTGTGCTCCCCAAGCAGTTCTCCTCACCATGATATGGAGAGGTGTGAGGTCCAAAATTACCTCTAGTGCTGCCGTTGGAGTCGATCTCATTGCTCCTGTTATGCAGAGACATGCAAGTCTTTGCACCTTCTCTAAGGTTTTCCTTGTTGTGGCGACTTCGATTCTGCCGTGCCACACTACTGCTCCGTAGGTGATCGTAGGTCTCACTATCATGGTGTACATCCATTGCAGTACCGATGGGTTACAGCCCCACTTTTTTCCCGCAATGTTCCTGCGCACCATCAGTGATGATTTTGCCTTTCAGACACGATACTGAAGATGTGAATGGGTTATGGGATACCATACCTCCTCTCATTCGTTCCTCAGAAAGAAAGTTGCGTTTCTTCGAGAAGATTCTCGACACAAATATCGAGAGAAATGCTTACGGAATAGACAAAGGGTGAGGGTTCATTAATGGGTGTTTAATAATCTCTTAAACTATGGTGCAATCGCGGCAGTGCGTTCAATGACCTTTAATGGCCCATTGGCTTAATACTCCCATAACAAAAAGTCGGTGCAATTGGCTGTTAGTGGCGAATGAGATGGCTTGTGGATTCAATCGACCGCCGTCACGTATCTGAGGTCAAGCAATGTTCCTTGTTGCTATGATCTGGATGAGTGACCGGTTTTACTCCTTTCACTCCTTGTCGTGACAGGAATCACACGTCGAAATTAAAAGGTCTCATTAATTCTCAGCTCATATTAGTTTCGACTTTCTGAGAAAAGACGTGAGTATGGAGGCGTTGAGTGGTTTTAGGAAAATATAGTGGTAGGAATAAATGTCGTTTATGGTATTTTATACAGAACGCCATCGACTTCAGCCGAGGTCCTTAAGCAAATATGCTTTAATACACTAACTCCCTACGTCATTTCTCAGGAACATTACGGTCATTCGCAGATTCGTTAACCATGAAACACGGCCAAAGTCATTCATCAATAGGATATCCGGTTACAACGTTGTTATATTTGTGAGAAAGTTTTTTTTCACAAATACTGGATGTTTGCGATAAGGTATACATATGGTAGAATTCTGTGTTCGATACTTATATATCGATTACTTTAGAGTGATTCATAAAATCATAATGGAGTACGGTTATACCAGCATTTAAATGGCATTTTATCAGATGACTTTTTTTCGAGTGTGAAGTACGAAATCGGCGGTTTTATGTGTTTTGGCCGGTTGACAGCGGTTTTGGCCGGTTGACAGCGATTATTGAGAGTTTTCGATACGGAACGCTAGTCCCTTGTATTCAAAATCATGAATAGAAGAAGACATTATTTGAAATGGAAGTCATTTTATTATTGCACACGTCGAATGCCATACACAGTTTTTGGCATGATTTACATGCAATAATTTCTCTGTTACGTTCATGTAACAATAGTTTATCAAATAGCAATATAGTGCAGTTTTCTGGAATAGGAGTTCCAAATGACCAGCTCCATAAATAGCATAGCTGAATAGATAATAACCCAAACCTTTTCAACATTGCCCAAGAAAAATTGTATCGCCAAATTATTTCCAACGATTTCGAAGACAGTCGCAGTTTTTGATTCAGTTCCCAGATAATGCCTGGTGGAATTTCAATATTCTCAGCTTGATTTTTTTTGACAAACAACATATACCGATTCAAGTGATTTTATGGTTATCCGGCTTCTGATTAAACAAAAGTGTTCTCGGATTTTATTCAGTAAATTTCGTCTTCCAATATAATACGACTCATTTATCAACTTGGCAATCGTAAATTACCCAGGCAACAGCAGGATCATTTGATGCGGAATAACAGGTCTCTGGATATTGTGAGAAGCACGCTTCGAATCATTCATTTCGTTTTCAGTCGCAACCTTCTATTTCTGTGTTCCTAGGGTTGAAGTGACGAGTATCGTAGATACCATTGAACTAATTTTGGGATCGCTAAATTTTGGAATACTTCATTTTCATTATATTAATTATGACTGATTCACAGACCAAACTTTTAACTTTGTGAAAATTGTCAGAATGCTAATCAATAGTTCATACACGGCATTCTCACTTTAAGGTTTTGTGTCTGAAGGCCCCATTTTGATTTGCATTCTGACAACTTTCTTGCACTAAAAGTTCGGTCTGTGAACCAGGCGTCAATATATTGATTATATCCCAAACTTTTTGTGTTAAAGTGTGGTGACTCAAATTTATTCCTACTAGCACAATAGGAAATATTAAATAATTTGATCATTTAATCAGTCCAGTTTTTATATTTGTTTCATCATTCAACTTCAATGAACTATGAAGGGAGAAGAAGCATTCCAGACCTGTTCCAGATGATTGACGTGTGTCCCACAGAAACCTGCCCAACAGAGAGATTTCAGAACTTTCATTTCTATTTATAAAATTCACCGCACCCAATAAACAGGGATGTTTTTGTGAAAATTATTTTTCCCGATTTTCAGTTTCCCCTTTTCAATATCAATAAATTCAGCAATAATGAAATTTAGATCCTCTGACAAATATTCCGTTCTTTTTTCTCAATTTTTTTTAGAATTAATTCAAAGAATCATAAAAGTTACTCGTGTACCACAGGTCAAAGTCGGCAATTGTTGACAAGTTTGACAGACCACGCTTCCTAGATCCAATAAAAATAAATCAGATGAACAGATGACAGCGATTTCAACAGAAACCGTGTCTCGTCAATATAAAATTTACAAAATTTCTGATTTACAAACTTGTAACCAGACTAACCGAACCGATTAACGGAGCATATTCATGGATTTGGATTCTCGCAAAGCTGTCTGAGAAAAGAATGCCGCCATTTCTATGAAGTTTTACTTCTTCAGCAACTGCAATTCAAATCGGCAGGAATCCAAGACCACAAATATTATAACGCCATGTTCGCGTCTCTAATAGAAATGCATCGGGAGAATTGCTAGATTATTGTTTTGAATCTTTCATAGAATAATAATTTTGAGAAATACTTCTAGAACGTTCTATGATTATTCAATGATTATCCTAGAGTACTTTTTGGAATCTCTCAAAAATATCTGAAGATGGGTACATTGGACTGATCTTGAAATATTCTATGAATAATAATCAAATGTTCTTGTGACATATTGGAATGCACATACTGGGAATATTAAACACCTTCAGTTATATTTCACATACGTAGATAAAAATCCAATGCAGGACATGATATCTTCTAGACGATTATTATGTAAAACAAGCATTTCATTTCATCATCAGTTCATTTGTTTGAGGACAATATTTCTGCGAGTGCCCTTTCCATTAATTGACGCTAATATCAATGTTTACTTCGATACTTTTGTTCTCATAACTCTCCGACTAATCATCTCATGATACAGAGTGACGAAACTTTGTATGAAGATATTGCTTCACAAAGCTCTCCAAAAACTCAGAGACTGGTCATCGAAAAAGCATTCTGTTCTCGACTATTGATATTCAAAATAAGCCATGAATAATATGCTGTCAATCTGTTTTTCTCTTTTCGTCCAGTGCTTATTTTCAAGATCCTGTGTCTGATGGAAACGAGCAACAGAAGGCAAGCTTTGGACACAGAATTAGAAAACACTTTAATGTCCTCACTGACGAGAAATAATAAATTCAAAATCGGTAAAAGCTGGTCACCTCGTTTGTGTCGTGCTACATTTCAATCAAGTTTTCAAGAAGATTTGTGCTGTGATGAATATGTCTGCCAGATGTAGTATCTGTCATGGTTTCAGTAGACTTTCTACCCAAATTGAACTCCCAGAAGCCTTCGTTTCAAGATGGTGAAATATTGTAAATCACACGCTGTGTAACAATCTGAATTGATGAGCAAATATTTTCCCATCAATGCTAATTGATAAAACTGATTCAGTCAACAATCAACAGGTTCAGTAATAAATGATCTGATATAAGTGTCCTATCGATAATGTGTTATTGTTAGATATTTCAATGTATACACCTCTATAGAAATCTGTAGATAAAACAATATTCAGGTCGAGTTGATGTGGATGTGAACATCACTAGATCTCTTCATAGCTAATAAAATTCATGATAATAATAATGAGACAATCGAAATTTGGGTGACCTCATATGCAGTCCTTTACAGCTCAATATTCCAATATGCTTTCGAAATCTGATGAAAATCTTGAAGTTTCCACTCATCAATGCGTTATTCATTTTTGAAATTCTTATGATCTATTGAATCCTAAATATATTTCAAACGGAATCAACGCTTTTTCTTGCGCTTCTTGGTGAGTGGCAGATTCCACAGCATAGCACTAACTCGGAGAAAATAAACCATAATCAAGAATAAATGGCAGTATTATTCTGGCGAGTATTGCTGCTGGTGTGTGCAATATGTGTGACATGAATAAGCTTTTTTATGTAACATCAAATTGGTCTGAGCTTCGGTTTCCGATATAGACAGTTCTCAGAAACTTTGGCCTTCGAAATCATTGCATTGCACAAATCGCATTGCACACTCAAAACTCATTTTGAACGTTCAAATCCTTTTTGTGATGTACCAGCTTCGGTAAAAGTACTTTGGATTATACCTGTGGTGCATACCAACTATTTTGCCATGTTATTGCATCAAAATATGAATATTTACGAATATTTCCCTCACATATAAAATGTCCCATAAGAGCAATGCCATTATCGAAAAATTACAGCGGTAATTGCATTGTATCAAGTCACCATAACAACACATTTGAAACCGTATCGCTAGACGTCAGTAAACAACACAAATAAATGTCAGATAGACTTCAAAATTAGGAAAACATTTCGCGTTTAGGTGAGTACTCCATACAATCTATAGAGGAAAGTATAAATGAACAAAAAATAACATTTCCTTGAGAATTTCTTTATTCGTGAAATATTCCAATGAATTACATTCGTGCATAAAAATGACCAGATAATTTTGCATTCAAGCGTGATATCTTATACAAATTGCATTCGGTCATTTTCATATTTTGTAAAAGAGCCCTCGTCCTTCGGACTCGGGCACTTTCGCCAAAATATGAAAATAAACTCTTGCAATTTTTAGATATCACGCTTTCTTGCAAAATTATCGGTACTTTTTATGCACTCGTGCAATTATAACCGAAAACAAATTCTATCCGATTTTAACTAGATACCATGGTTGTTAAGGAAATAGAGTAAAAGTTGAAACAGCATGCAGAACAATGTTGTCTTTATAGCTCGTAAAGTGAACTTTATTTCCGCACGGGCCGTAAAGTGAACTGCATAAAGCACACTGTTAGGTGGTAACTAAGTAATAACATCAAAAACATAATTATAAACGTAGGATGGAATATTGCAATTGGATCTTGCAGAATAATGTGCAGCCAAACAATGCTTTTTTGTGAAGAATTTTAGTTTCAGACTATTCTAGGTTCACAAATATGGGATTATTGAACCAACAAAATACAAGATTTTGGTCACAAGATAATCAAAATTCATTCCGAGAGAGAAACTTTCAAGTGCGGTTCGGTTTCAATGTTACTCTTGGAATACTCACTCGTAGAATCATAGGTCCTATATTATTTGAAGGACCCTTGACTAGAGCTCCATACTTACTGCAGAATGAAATTGGGGACTAGTTAACTGAAGTACCTCTCTATTCACGACAGGGAATGTATCTCCAACAAGATGGGGCTCCTCCCCATGATTCAAGAATAGTAACTAATTACCTTCAACCGGCATTCGGAGAAAACGTAATTTCGACGAATGGTCTTGTGCGATGGCCTCCTAGGTCACCAGATTCTATACCTATTGATTTCTTTGTATGGGGCCATTTAAAAAACATTGTCCATGCAACCGGCGTTACAGCCCGCGAAGACTTGAAGATGCGAGTAGACGTGCATTTAATAATATAACGGCCCAGCAATTAGCGAACGTTTTTCAAGAAATAGCTATGCGAGTTCAAAAGTCCATTGAAGTTAATGGACAGCATTTCGAACAATTGTTGTAGTGATTGGTGTTCATTTTTTATATTTCAAAGCCATCGTTCCATCTTAGCATTAAATTAGAACAAAATAATTGTATTTTCTTATTTTCTTCTAGCTGTAATTTTGATTGTATTCATCGCATATTTTAGTACCAGGTAGAAAGAAATACTTCCTTGATAGTACTGATAAATAGTACCACGGTACCAATATGGTTTCATTTGAAAAAATTGAGTTTACCCCAAAATCAATTACGATGAACTTTATTTGCTCTTAAAAAACGCAATTTAGTATTCTTGACGAGGTTTTTCTGGCATTAGACGGGTCAATAGAAATGAATCGGAACCATCTTGGAACACTGAAATGGAAAATTAAATATGGAATTTTCAAAAATTTTGAAGTTTGAAATGTCAATTATGTGGTATCATTACATTCAGAAAATTATGCAGATTTGACCAAGGGGAAGTATACCCATTTTTTGATATTTTTCCTATATAAATATCCGATTTCATAAAAATACGATACGTATGTGCGGTTACGTATCGGGGAAAATACACCATTATAACATATAGCTTTTTCCATTTCATTTCTAGGTGAGAGAAAACCCAAAAATTGGATTCCAGAAGATTTCAAAAATGTAATAATATACAGGTGTTTCATTTGAAAATCGAAAGTTGGTATCACTGAAAAAATGATTATTTGTAGGTCAAAAAGAGCCGCTTATTACATATATACTTGATATATTAAATTTCAATCAATTACAAAAAACATGTGCTCTAAGAGAAATTAGGTACAAAAACAGAATTTGGGCACTTCAACAATTTGCCTATACTGTAGAAGTTATTGAAGCAGCCGCATTTTTGGCAGAAGAAGAAGAAAATAAAAAAAAGAGAGAGAGAAGCATGTGGGTTCATCCTATTGATCAAAACAGGGCGAAACTCGGGAAGTTCCATCACTTATTTGACGATTTGAAAAAAGACAAAAAGAATTTTTTTCAATATTTTAGAATGTCGCCAAATGAATTCTTAGAACTACTTCATATTTTAGAACAGGATTTAATATTTCAAAATTTCTTATTTCGCATATATTGTCCGTCTGTTGTTATATAAATTTCGGTATCTTTTGCACTAAACAAATTAATTTTTCGTCATCCATTTTTTAAATTTTTTTCTGAACTGTGGACTGCTATTCTCTGCACTCCGACTCAACAACTGCCGAAATATAATTGCAAAACATACATGCGATCGACAGGTTTCCACAAATTGATGCTGCCCAGCGACGGCCGGCGCTGCACACACTTGGTCAACCTTAAAGGTTGTCGCCCACTTGTCCGGCACAGCACGGACCGTTGCTGTCCGTCAAAATACGGATAGAGTTAAAAACCATGCAAATGAATAGACCACCGCTCATTAGCCCGGCACGGAACGGCGAGACCGTCGACGGAACGGATTCCAGCTCTCAGACTCTCCCCGTGAAACCACGCTTCGTGCCGGGGCGGGCAGGCCAAGTGTGCGCAGCGCCGGCCGGAAAATACTGATTAAAGGTTGTTGCCCACTTATCTGGCACAGCACGGACCGTTGCTGTCCGTCGTCTACAGGCTACGGATAGCGTGGTCGCCTACTTTTCCGTTGGAGACCATCACGTCGCGGTCGCATCTGTGAAAATCTTTTTATTGTAGTTTACATAGAAGTGACAGAGCAGTAGGTAGGTGTGAAAGCAGCAGTTCTGATAAAGTTATTGTAGCAGCCGCATTTTTGGCAGAAAAAGAATTTGAAATGTTGAATCAAGTTCTGAAATATCAAGCAGTTCTAAGAATTTATTTGGCGACATTCTAAAATATTGGAAAAATTTCTTTTCTTCTTTGAAATCGTTAAATGAGTGATGGAACTCCCCGAGTTTCGCCCTCTTTTGATTGACAGAATGAACCCATATGCTTCTCTTTCTCTTTTTTTTATTTTCTTCTGCCAAAAAAAACTGCTGCTTCCACACATACCTACTGCTCTGTTACTACTATGTGAATTACAATAAAAAGATCTTCTCAGGCACGACCGCGACGTGATGGTTTCCAACCAAGCTACAGGCGACCAAGCTATCCGTCGCCTGTAGACGACGGACAGCAACGGTCCGTGCTGTGCCGGATAAGTATGCGACAACCTTTAGCCGGCCTTTGCCCACATAAGGCTCTGTTTTCTCGAAAGAGTGACTGACAAAATGAAGTATAAAAAATCTTATATCAAAACAAATATTTCATAAGGAGTTAGAAAGAAAAAAGTGACAATTCATAAATTAAAAAATATATTTACAAGCTGATACATAAAAGGCAGCTAATGATCCGCGGGTTGCTTCGACCAATATCCCCAAGGCGCATAATAGTCATGGCCACTGTGTTCTGAAGGTCCTCGGTAAACTTTGATTTGGACCCTCCCATGATGACCTAGGAAAATAAAACTGTTGTTTAATTTACATCAGAATATTGAAAAATCTATTAAATACTACACCAATACCAATGATTATTAATGCTTGTTGTATACTACATCTTTTCTGAGACTTTATTAATACGCATAATTCCAAGGAAACATTGAATCACCTAAGAAAAACTAATTAGGATTCGTTTAACTTACATAAGACGGCGCAAATATTCATCCCCTTCAACATATGTATGAAATTTGAGAGATATGCAATCGTTCAATATTTCTGAATACTAAAATATCCATAACGAATTAAAATCAACAATGAGGCCTCTTTTTTGTTTTTTCAGCTTTAAAAATCAGTACGTGATAATTATAACATATTATATAAAAGCATCTGAACGTTCGAATATCTTGAGGGGTACTTCCAGTGAAGTCTACGAAGCGAAATGATTTCAAGTTATTTCGTTCAACAGTTATCCAATTTTAGATATTAGCGGAGCCGAAAAAACAATTTGTTTGTTACCAAAATGTCAATGAAAAAAAAATTATATTAGATGTTACTTCGAGGTTGTGTTGTCTCCCGAAGCGAAGCTACAATCCAATATTTTTTCGTGCATAAAACTCATTTTTTTCTATCATGAGAAAAACGATGATTTATTATTGAACTTTTTGGGGGGGAGTTCCATCACTCTAGTCTCATCACACCTATTCACGATTGGTATCGTTTACCTACTGACAATTTGAATATACTCAAGCGTAGTAATAATCATTTAGTAGTTATCAGCCGAACTACCTATCAGCCAAAAAATGGATCAGATATGCTAAAACGCTCATCAACTTTTTCATAGTAGTAGATAAAAGCATACGCTTTAAGTTATTTTCTTTGTTCAGGTACATTCTGATTTCAATTGTTCATGCCATTTGATATTTTAAATTTGAAATTGTCATTCGTTAATAATTCTCAAAGCTCTGAGGGTTTCCTTGAATCTGTTCCATTTCAAAACGATATATTCAGATATATTCAATGTTGTGAACATTTTAATTGGTCTAATGACATGAATAAATGTTCCATTTATATATATATACACCGAAATATGAGAACAATATGACAAAAGAAGACCGTAAACCTGCAATAAATTCATTTTTAGGCTGGTTGCTAAGGGAAAATTTGAAGTAAATAAATACCTGTCAATTAGGTGATTTGATTTGAAAATTTCGTAGTTAGAGGTTGTTTAGTAGTTATTTTGAATGATATAGAGTCAAAAAATATCTGATTTCGAGCTATCTCTAATCTACCTTTACCTTTGTGTATATATGAAAAAAAAATCATTCATAAAAATTGTTATTTTGTTACCTACCAACAGAAAAATCACAAAAAATTGTTTCTCCATGGTGCATTGTTTCTTTAAATGTGTAAACTAAATTCCAATCCAAAATATTGGCCAAACGACCATAAAATGCTACGAGTGCTCTTTACTGTTTTGATGCAGATGCGTATAGTAGTTTTCACAATAAATGGTGTTGACTGAAGGATTATAATAAAACCAATTAGACCCTTAAGTTGTAAAATCCGAGATGCACATCATAAATGTAAAAGGACCGGATTCAGGTAATTTTGTTTCTCAGAGAGGGATTGTAGAGGATTACAGCTTTCACTTCTTGTTCATTTTAGTCTTTGTATTTCATTGGAAGTGTTCACTTGTGTTACGGCGTGCAATAATTTTATAACATTTATTTGTTATTACAGACATTATTAGCAAAGATTTTATACCCCAACGTACAGAATAGGCAGTATGTGGCGTCCGTGGATAAAAAGTAATAGTGCTTCTTCCAGTGGTTCGTTAAAGAAGAATCACTCATCTTGTGACGCGAAAATCATTATAAAAAATGTGTATAGTTCCTTACTTCAGCAAGGATATAACGCAGGTGCTGCAGCAAAAGTAACCAGTAATTTGACGAAGGTGCTCTCATTCTTCAGTTAGACGAATTGTTGAAAATTCCATGGAATCAAGAAAAAAGCGTAAAGATTCCGGTGTCACAAAAAGTCTAGACGATTTGATAAGACGAAAAATCTACACTATGTACGATGAGCAGCGTGTCCCTACAATCAAAAGTCTGAAACAGCGGCTCATCAATGACGAAACTCACATCAACTGTGGCCTCACTACTCTTTGGCGAGCTCTGTCTGCAATGGGCTTTGAATATCGCAAAATTGACAAGAGACAAGTAATAATGGAATCCACACGTTTAATAAACTGGCGTTTTGAATATATAACGTCAATAAGAAAATACCGGTCTGAAAATCGGCCAATACTCTACCTCGGCGAGACGTGGTTTGACACGCATGACACCCCTTCCAAAGGATGGTCTGATTCCTCTGATAAGTGTAAAACAAAAGCACCATCAAATACAGGGAAGAGAATCACAATATTACACGCAGGATCAGAAAATGGTTGGATCCCAAACGCTATGTGGCTTTCTGCCAAAAATATTAAGGATTCCTGTGTTGATTATCACGAAGATACGACAGCAGAGCTTTTTGAAGATTGGTTTAAAAATTGTCTGTTACCCAACATTCCGCCAAACAGCGTTATAGTAATGGACAACGCAAGCTATCATAGTCGACAATTGCAAAAAATTCCTGGCTCAAAGAATACGAAATTGGAGATTCAAAACTTCATGGCTGCAAATGACATATATTTTGAGGAAAATTATACAAAAAAAGAACTTTTACAAGTGCTGCAGTCATTTTCTTTAAAAAAAACGTATGTTTGTGATATAATTGCAGAAGAATTGGGACATACAGTGTTACGACTACCTCCCTACTACTGCGTGTTCAATCCCATAGAGCTTATGTGGCACCAACTTAAATCGAGCGTGCGCGGAAAAAATACTTCTCCGACTTTATGTGGTAGTGTGGTAGAATTAATTAGGAACTGTATGAATGACATTCCTACCGAGAGTTGGAAAAGTTCTGTTAGTCATGTTATAAATGTTGAAAACTCGTACCTTTCTGTAAAATCAATTGCGCCAATTATAATTAATTTAGATGAGGATAGCGACACTGAACTGAATATAGAATAGAATTGTAACATTTAAATAAATTACTTGTATATCTCCTACATTATGCAAAATTCAAATTTCTTAAGTTCGACCCTGTAGCACATTTGCATCTTTTACCAGATGATTTTCTACACAATGGGATTAAATCGGGTAGTTTATTTCAGTCAATAAGCCAATACCATTTACTGTGAAAAATACTATACACAGATTCAGTGAGATTAATTTTGTTGTTTGAATTGAAGCTTTCAAAATCCTTACATTGTAGTTTGAATATTATGTTTTATCTAAATAATTTCGAAGTAGGTATATCAGTAAATAGTGTTGTTGCTCCTTTATATTTCTAAAATTCCTAATTCAAATACATTGAAACTGAATTGCAATAATATGTTGTCCTCATTGCGATCCTGTTAAAAAATTGCGTGCACGTGATTTTGTTTACATCTACCGAACCTTGGATTGGAATGAACTTCAGTTGGTACCATAATTCATTCAAAATTTCAAATCGATATTCGGTGATTGACAACAACTTTTTCACGGGTTTTGGAAATCTATCTGAAGAATACTAAGAATCACACGTTAAGAGGTAAAACCTCTTCAATCCTTTGCTAGCACAAGTTTCGTCTTCTGAGGGTTGACGATCCATTTTTTTTTAATTCGTCCAACGATTACGGTTTTCGAGTTTTTTTACGAAATGATGAATTGAATTGACAGCTCAATTCGTAAATAACTTGTGAAAAAAAATTCTTCCACATTTTTTTTAGGAGTCTTTCGCCGAATGTACTGAGCCCTGTATTATATAATGAGAAGCACTGTCAAGAGATATCCTGCTTTTCACTTTATAAACGACTGGTTCTATCAGAGGTGTGAAGCGACTTCATTAAATGTTGTAAATGGTGGAACACTTAAAATCATTAAATATTTCCTGTTCGGTTTGGACATTTTTTCTTATTTTCAATTCTGGTCTTGCCTTGAATTTTTTTTCAATTCTCTTCAACTTATTTGGTAGCGAATTGAACAAGTTGGGATTTATAAAAGTAATGAATTTTGGAATTTGGAATTTATTGAGTTTGATTTTTATTCGTAGATTCCATTACAAATAATGAAAGATATATAATTGTCTAGCTGTGAATCACCCAGTTTCAGGATAGAGGCGAGTAGCGTTTTTCTTTTTTGAGGAGAATCTCAATCATAGTATTTTGGACCCCTTTTAGTTGATATATGGTAGTTTTTAATGTCCCACCCCAGATAATGATATAGTATCGAATTATGGATTCGGTTGAGGTGTAAATCATTAGCAGGTATTTCTCAGTGGATAAATGTTATATATCAATTCACGGACTTGTTTTACCGAACTTTCTATGTGTTCTTTCCATGTTAGAAGTTGATCAACCGTAACTCCCAGGTATTTAACCGAACTTACTTTCCCAACTGATGAACCGTCGTATTTGGACAGGAAAGATGATGTGAGGACAATAAATTCAGTTTTGTCAACATTGAGGATTAATAGATTACAGCTCAGCCAATTGAACAATTTTTGTAGGCCTTTGGAAACAATGGCAGCATCATACTCATATGAAACAAGAGGTCTATTTGAATCATCCCTATTGAATATATCATTGATGTAAAATAAAAATAAAATAAGAATATGCCCCAAGACTGTGTCCTGCAGAACACCCATCGAGACAGGTAATGTGTCCCTGAAAGTGTCATTTATTTTGACTTGTTTCCCATCGGTCAAATAATCAGTAATAAGATCCACACCCACGTCTTATACCAATATCATATGAGTGTTGCAAAAGAATTTCGTAATTAACAGTGTCGAACGCCTTTGCCAGATCAAGAAATGCTCTCGTGCACTTCTGATTATTTTGAAACTGGTGAAAATTGAGTTAACCATTTCAAAAACAGCTTGTTCAGTCGATAGATTTTCTTCAAAGCCAAACTGGGAACCAGAAATTATATTAAACGTTTCACAGTAACTAACCAGTCTGTGCTTTTGATGCATTTCTCGAACATATTGGCTATGTTATTTATAACTTTAATTGGTCTATAGTTGGTTGCTGCAGTTTTGTCCCCTGACTCAAATATTAGTGTTGTACAATAAAAATTAAAATTGTGAGAGTACTTTTACAGTTGAAAATGTGGCATAGGGGATCGAATAGTTTTTGATGGTGTTCTTTAAGTCATTTTTTAGTGATGTGATGATATTTATGATATCGTTTTTAGTTAGCTATATTCGTGAAATATTCATTGGAATAATTGGCATTATCTTCATCCGATTTGAGTATTCGATTGTTGTTATCAATTATATCAGCGATTGTTGTTCTGTTTGATTATTGGTTATTTGTTTTTCCGTTAACGTTCGGTAAGATTTTTTTATCTACACCCGTACTCTAATAATACACTTATATGCCCACCACCCGTTTTATAATGAAATCCATTACGATACAGATTTTCATTACGATACAGATTTTTCAACCAATAGAAACCCATTATTTTTCAATCAAGCATGATGTGCAAGCTTTGCATTTTGACGTTTGTCAAGTCAAAATCAGTAGGTATTGAATTTTTGAAGAATTCAGTCAATTTTCGATAATCGAATGAAAATGTCTTATAGCAGTGATATAGAAGAATTACCAGCGACTCCTCCACAGATGTCTTAGACAAGAAAAAAATACAATCGAAAGGATTATATTTTTCATTTGACAAATGCAACACATATGTTGTTATTTTCGTTCAAGTCGAATGTGCTTTCATGGTCGAGTGGTCAGCGGCGCGGGCAGTATTCTTAAACGTCCCGGGTTCAATACCAGACCTCGACGAAGACTTTTTTTCATTTTTTTTCTTCTCATTGTTGTATTCTCCGTGGTTATACCATTAATTATAATTCTGTAGAATTTTTCAAAGAAATACGATTGATTACCTACTATTATTGTGTTCAATATAAATACCTAATATTATAATATTTTTAGTTCTTCATCATTTATTGGGTGTAGATAAAATAGCGTATGCAACTCTCATGTAATGGTTATTAATACACTCGCATAAACCATACGAAACTCACCTTCGGCGTATCCCGGTTTATGCTCATATATTAATAACCATCATTACACGATCGTTGCATAATATACTATTATAATAATTTTGTGCATCTGCAATTTTAGTGGAATACTAATAATTTTAGTTGTTTTCCATAGATTATTGAGAAAGTTTCTGTAGTTTTTATTCTGAGTTAGTCTTATTTGATTTTTGTTTCAGTTTGAAGTTTTATACATTATATTATAGGCTTATTTATGGCACATAAAAATCCCAATTGAGCCATCCTACACTTGTAATTATTCGCTTTTTTATTGGAACTGTCTATTGAAATGATATTAATAACTCCAATGAATATTTCAATATCCGACACGTGTTAATTCGAAAGATATAATTCAAGATCTGTGAGATAAATGTCAAGATCGGACGAAGGCGGTCTATAAGATTGATTCTTCATGAAAAATAATGGAAACAGCATGTACTAAGCCGTTATCGAAAAAATAATATACATATTATTAATCATCAATTGAACATATTTAATTTTTCCACATGACTACATATGAGAAAGAGTTTCAGGTGGTATATTTAGAAAATTTCGATTCTCTCTCTAGCGACAAACACTTTCAAAGTGTTTCTTTTCTAGTAACGTGAATTAACCTCGGCAACTCTACTAGCTAATGAAGTTGTTGATTTGATATGTTATTCAATCTACTTCCAGCAAAACTGAAATATAGACCAAAATTTCAGTTTGCGCAAAATACAATAGCTACATCCGGAACTATATTGACTACAGCAGTTATTGTCGTATATACGTCTACAATACAAAAGAACAATTATTTCTAAGGATCACTTCAATGTAACAATCAACAATTCAGGAATCATGAGAAATATTCAGAAACTTTCATCTACATAGAGAATTAAACGTTTCGAACTAGCTGTCTTCTACTCCCACCCCCTTCAATAATCAAATATTTTTGCTGCCCTTGCGTAGCAAACAGGAGAAAATTCGAACTCATTCGAAAATTATTCTGAAATAATATGAAAGTTTGGGGTTGGATTAATATGCAGTATTTGATCGACATGAGAAACAGATGGAAATTAAATGTGATACTCGACTTACGGTGTCAAACAATGATAACAAAACTGTTTATCTCCCAAAAAGTTAATCTTGCGATTACATAATATACTGTAAATAATTATTAGTGTGATTGATAATGAATCACTCACCATCTCCAGATGCAGCTGCTCCCAAATCATGATCGAGTGGGTAGGACATCGTCATTGCAATCAAAATCACTAAGAAAATCAATGACAGAACCTATCGTGACAAAGAAATACTGTTAACATTTTCCAAGTCTGCAGCTTTTCATAAATTATCTTACCTTCACCATTTTGTGTCAATTCCTAAAAAGATTAAGTTGAACTGTAAAAGGAATATTTTTGTAACCGATATTTATATAGGGATAAGAGTAGCAGGTTGCCTGCTTGATTCGGAGAAAACAGAAGTTTGTTCTCAAGCATGAAATTAGCTAGAAAGCTGCCTTTTTTTCTGAAACAATTATCAAAGTGAATACTAATGGTTATGGACAATCGCACTTTATTTCTTTAACGAAGTGAAACCGTATATTTGTCACAGGAAGTGATCCATCAATGTTCAGAATTTGTGTCATATCATTTGCCTATGCAGCATATCATGATTCTTATGCTTGAATAGCCACTTCAAAAAATGTGTTATGGATCTGTCGTAACTCATGAAATAATAAGAGACTTTCACTTTTCCTATAGTTGAAATGGCAAATGTGCATTGAAAATCAACAAGTTACCCCGGTGCGTCACAGTAAATATAATGATAATAAACACTACTTAACCATACAGACTTTGGATCTGGGTACATTTTAACATATGTTCATCCACTTTCTGTTGTCATTCAATCCACATGAGTCTTCTAAATTTGACTTCAACCCAAATAAATCTGATTGGTGATTGTTTTCGTGCCTTATACTTCTGGTAATATGACATAAACCTGGAATTAAGTCTAGTACTTATATAAAGCGCATGAACCACCAGAGTATTTGTGATTCAATATCCCTCAGAATTTCGGGAAACAGAGCTGTGTCCGTTCAAATTTGGAAGGAAATGATATTCGATCACAAAAAATGGAATCACTTGTACATTCAGCTTCGACTTCCATCATACATGTATAAATTGAACCAGCAATTTCACACCATTTCACCATAAATTAAAAAGACCAACAGTAACAAACTAGAACAATTAACCAGATTATCCAAAAACCTTCACAGTGAAATACCAAGTTGTAAATAAAAATTCGTTCAAAAACATATATATTGCTTACCAAAATACACAAACCTGACATACCATTACGCCTTTGATGACAACTCCGAATACAATATAAAAGATACCTTCTCCTTCGTTAATCAGATCCAAAACTTCAAACTACCAGAAAACTACGTACTAATTTCTTTAGACGTGGTATCCTTATTCACAAACATTCCTTTAGAATTGACAGTAATGATTCTTGAACAAAAATGGCACCATATAAAAAAACACACCACTATCTCAAAAAATAGCTTCATTCATCTTATCAACTTCATTTTCGAAAACACTTATTTCAGTTTCGATGAAAAATTCTATAAACAAATATTTGGCACCCCAATGGGTTCACCAATTAGTCCAATTTTAGCACAGATAGTTCTCGACTACCTACTCGATTCCGTTATCCCAAAATTACCGTTCAAATTTCCATTTTTATATAAATACGAGGACGATATTATTTGTGCAGTGCCGGTTGATAGTGTAGGGATAACTTTAGACACGTTCAATTCATTGAATAAACAACTGCGATTTACAGTAGAACAAGAAAAACACAATAGCGTGCCCTTCCTAGACACCAGATTAATACGAACGAAAAAAAAACAGATAGTATTGCACTGGTATCAAAAGGAAACTGCATCCGGTAGATTCATTAATTTCGCATCCAATCACCCCACAAATCAAAAATATAATACAGTTATTGCCATGAAAAACAGAATCACACGTATTTGTCATGAAACTTTTTTCAAAACAGAACCTAAAGAAATTATTTGACATCTTCACGAGCAACGGGTATCCTAGACATATCATAAAGAAACTAATATACAACTCTAATTTCTATGACGGATCAACTGAAGATTGCAACATACAGTACAAATACAAATCAATTTCTTTTGTAGACAAATTATCCCACCAAGTCACAAATATTTTCCACAGATAACAATAGCCAGATGCAACACCACAAAAATTTCGGATCTCTTTTCAAGAGTCAAAGGCAAAACACCTGTCCCAGTAACGTTATATATAAAATTCCGTGTGGTGGATGTAACCAATGTTATGTGGGACAGGACAGACCTCGCAGTGGCTCAAACAAAGAATAGCCCTCCACAAGAGCGATGCCCGGCTAGGGAAAAACTCTTGTGCAGCAGTCGACCACTCCCAAAAAACCGGCAATCAATTCGATTATTCAAATGTAAAAATCCTAGACAGAGTCAGTAACCAGGTTGAAATGTACCACATTAACAAAAAACCAAATACCTACAGTTAATTATAAAAACCGATACAGGTCAGTTAAGCAACATTTATTGCAATATTTTGAATTCTATTTAATCTCTTTTGTAATATTCAAAAATAAGGACAGACATGTGCTTACTTATGAAAACCCTCAGATTAACATTAATTACATCATTGCCTGGGGCAGCTGAGGGGCTCCTATAAACATGAATTTTGCCTAGCTGATTCAGTAGCAGTAGCAGTAACTATGAGAGCATGGGTAGTTTGATTCAGTTTCCCAAGGCAATGAACACACCAGGAATATTAGTTCTTTGATTGTAAGTAGATCTGTTATTTTCGATTTGATTTTGTACAATTTTGTCATATTGTTTTTTTTTTCTCCTGATGAAGCTAATGAACATTAGCGAAATATTGAGATCAAGAACAAATGAGTTTTATTAGTAAACAGACCGCAAACCTGAGAACTTTCAAATCTAGTTTATAAAGTACGGTCGAGAATACATCACATATATATATATATATATATATATATATATATATATATATATATATATATATATATATATTCGATTCATTCACAAAAGGAAAGAGTATATTTAAAACTGCAACTCCCCAGACATCAATGTTCGACGGACGCTGAATTGCTCAATTTGTATACCAAGCACACGAAACATGAATAAACTAGATAGCATTTAGACGATAAAAAATCAGCTTGATCACCAAAGCATATACAGAAATTTCTTCTGTGCGAAGAATCCTGGAGTCACAATTTTCAGAGCATTTAGTGATACTAGCCAGGTAAGTAGTTGTTTTCTGACAAGTGTTAGTCCATTAACCCACTGTATAGGTAATTTGGGACTATTTCGAACGAATTGTTCCAAGATGATTTGAAAATTAAATATTAAATATTTTCTTCGGTACTACAAGACACCACTAGTGCGCCTTATGCTCCTGGGGATATAGATTCCGTAGTGGAGATTAATGGGTGCTGACTTTTTTTGACTGATTCATTCCCCACTCCCAACTGAATAACTTAACACTTAACCTATGACGGACTTAAAAATAAGTATTTTCCTATCTATATTATATTAGTTCTTATTTTTTTTAGAGAGTCGAGAAGTTGCTGACTAATTGGACTTGTTCTAAACAGAAGGAACTGTTTTTCAATAGACGCAGCAACTTTTCGGGGTACATTACAAATCTACCCTTCTACACTTGTATAGATTCCACTATATTGCTTCCTATTTTTTTCAGATTTTGGTAGATTACAAAGCCAGAAAACTCCGGAACAAATATCGATCCACTACAAAATAATGACGTTCAAAAATTATGATCTTATTTTTTTCCCCGTGGTGTTTTCATATATTATATTAATGGTGGCAATTTGGTGAAAGAGGAAAGAGTATAGCAGAGAATATTTACGTATAACGAACAAGAAGCGAATCTCACAAATTCGACAAATACACCCTGAATGCGCATGTCTACCAGCAATGTCAGTATTCGGCAGTCGGCCAGTAATACAAACAAACGAATACTGTTGTTTCTTGTCAAGTAGTTTACTGGATTACTGTTTTTTGCTGGTAGTCTTGCGTAGTCGCAAGAAAAATAGTTTGGAGGTCATGAAATTTTGTAGTGGTGGGACCACAGGATTAGCGGCTGTGTATCGGCAAGTGTCGCTTCTTGTTCGTTATACGTTAATTTTCGTTTCGGAAAGTTAGATAATTACTAGATACTAAATCATAACAAACACCGAGCTCAGACGATGATCGTGCATTGAGACCACAAAAAAATGTGAATAATGCCGTCTAGCAGTCCTAGGTCATTGGAAATATCAACATCAATATAACAAAGCAAGTCATACATTTTCTTTAACACGTACTCGCTAACGGATGGCAAGCAATTTTCAAACGGTGGAATTTTTGATAAGGCTTTTCATGAATATCTTCCAAGGGATATCCATTATAATTTTTCGATGGATATTTTAAGGATGTCCATATAGGACATCATGTGTTAACTGCGATGTAAACAGCTCTAAAAATAGGTATATAGGACACATCGACCACCACTTATTGGATTTTGTAAACCGAAAATATCATTATAGTATCATCTACATATCCGTGCATTTGGATTTTTCCCGATTTTCAGATTGAATATAAATTTGCAGATGTTAAATTATCCTTTGGCAAATATATATAGTATATTGGGATATCCGCATGGACATACAGTTTCGAACATCTTATGTATATCCAGAATAGGTCCTCTGAAGATTATCCAGTTATTGGATATCTTATGGGTACTCAGCTAGGGATATCACGAGAAACTTCATTCCAGAATATCTTACGGATATTCAGATCAGGATAACTTTATGATATTCAGTATGGAATATCTGTCCCGAGTAAAAGGTGGATATCAAGCTGATGGATATCTTATCGATATTGAGTTCCGGATAGCTTCTGACTAACCGGTTTTTGATATCTTATGGATCTCTAAAATAGGTAGAGGAATATTCCGACGTGAATTGGACACAAACTGGATATCCACAAGATATTCGGTGTTGATCGGTTGAGCGGATGATGGTATAACTTATACCCATTCACACTTTACATTCTTGCCTACTGCATTTGAATTTGTCGTGTTCTTGCTTCAGACAGCAAAAACATATCTTTTTTTTTGTTGTTATCTACCGCGTTTTCACATCATCAGACAGGAAAGTAGAACAAGATTGTTTATTAGGCTTACCAACACAATAAGAAGATATATTTCTCAACAACTCCCTCAGTACTCAACAGTCTCTGCTTTTCTCGAGTTTTGAGTTCTTCGGGAAAATTTGCCTTCACCAAATGTGTTCATTTTCGATGTGCTTACGCTCAACTTGCCACAGTAGCAATGTTTCTGATAAGTCATATGAAAAATTCTTCCAAGCAAATATTGGTAGCTTCTAGCATTATTTATTTACACCATTTAGAGTACCAGGTAATTTTTCCAATCCTTCATTCAGAAATTGCAGCTATTTTAGGTATTTGTAAGAGCTTTCGCTGTGGAAAGAAGAATACCCAGCAAACACGTTAAGTACATCATATGGATAACTGGCGAAGTAACAAATTGGAATGTTTCCACGAATGAGAATTTACAAATTTATGAAGGAAATTTCTTTGTCTCACAGAAATTCTACAGAGCTTGAAAATTACACGAGGAGATTCATTATTTCTCGGTCGTAGAAGCATCATTGAAAAAATGCCATTTTCGTTTGGCCAAGGGGAAAGTTATCTGTGCGAATATATATGCAAGTACTCTACAATAGAATTCAATTATTGAGTTTTCGGGAGTGAATCTGAATAGAGTTCCGAAATTAAATTATTCTTCTGAATACATCTTCAGAATTAGTTGCAGACAATTTTCTGGTTTACAGAAGTGAAAATAAAAGTTTAAATAAAACCAAACGATTCCGCTGAAAGACAATGAAAGATTCGTGTACTGATGTCCAGCTAAATTGGCTAAAATTACTGAAAAATGGTAAATGTTTATAAAAGCTGATTCGAGATTAATTTGGGGACTTAGAACAATAAGAGCTTCATTACTGAACATACAGGGTATACAGAGCTTGAAAATTACACGAGGAGATTCATTATTTCTCGGTCGTAGAAGCATCATTGAAAAAATGCCATTTTCGTTTGGCCAAGGGGAAAGTTATCTGTGCGAATATATATGCAAGTACTCTACAATAGAATTCAATTATTGAGTTTTCGGGAGTGAATCTGAATAGAGTTCCGAAATTAAATTATTCTTCTGAATACATCTTCAGAATTAGTTGCAGACAATTTTCTGGTTTACAGAAGTGAAAATAAAAGTTTAAATAAAACCAAACGATTCCGCTGAAAGACAATGAAAGATTCGTGTACTGATGTCCAGCTAAATTGGCTAAAATTACTGAAAAATGGTAAATGTTTATAAAAGCTGATTCGAGATTAATTTGGGGACTTAGAACAATAAGAGCTTCATTACTGAACATACAGGGTATACAAAAGTATTTGCACATCACTGTGGCTGAAGGATGTATACCATAAAAGGATTCTTCCAATTGTCAAAAGGGAATGATCGATAAGAATGTACTTTGAAATAGTAACTATTCGTATCTATTATTGGGAATACTCAATGGATATTGTTCGATGTCTTGTATATTGCTTTGTTTTACATTTAATCAATTACATAATTGTAACTCCAAAAATTTGCTTGTATTCATGAAAGTTGTTCGAGTTGCATGGATCTTTTTTGGTGCGATAAGTTGCAGCGACTTAGTTGTTTATTTGGTGAATTTTTTATCGCAAACTATTAATATGTGGTGGCACCATCGTGAAGAATGGTAATCTTGAATTTTTCAATTATTTTTCGTCACTGAAGGCATCAAGTGAGAAGGTGGATTTATTATATACAGTACTAAAAATGAATTAAATCACATATTAATGGTGATAATGTATGCGTTTATCTTTGTAACACTCAGTGCTATTTTTTCATACTGGCAATGAAAACTGAAATATTGTTGACATTTCTCGCAGCGACAAATTGCATCGTGGAATTAGGGATATGAATTGGGGTGTTCGGCGATGACATCAATGTAATGATCTGTCTAAAAGTGTTACAATTCTCAATTACATCTTGAATCATTGTCAATCCGTGTCAACAATAACATTATTTCTTTTGTGAATGAATGTAAAAATTTGGGCTTGTGGTTGGATACAGACTTGAGATTCACAAAGCATGTAAGCCATCTGTGTAAAACGTCATTCAATGTATTGAGGCAACTTTATCCAAGTAGACACATGTTATCAAAGAGTCTGAAGTTGAGTCTATGTGAAACACTGATATTTTCAAGATTAGCGTACTGCGATTGTATCTACGGTCCCACCTTACAACAATCAGATGTAACGCGACTCCAAAGGATACAAAATAGTTGTATTAGAGTTTCCTACGGTATCAGAAAGTATGATCACATAAGTCCGTCTTTTCGAGATTCTGGCTGGCTTTCACTTGAGTATCTGAGAGAAATCCATTTGCTTACTTTCACGCACAGAATTCTTATTTCGGGATCTCCGCCTTACTTACGTGAAAGGCTGGATGCACTATCAAACAGTGGCACTTCTCGTAATAGGCGTGTTCTTATCATTCCCATACATTCCACAACAATGTATACTCGAAGTTTCTCTTACAATGCGGCAAAGTTGTATAACACCATCCCTACAGAGTTCAAAGAATGTTCATTGAGAAACTTCAAGAAAAGATTGAAAGACATGTTTCTCACACGACAGTGATATTACGGCACGACATATACGCAAGCGATTTATGTAATTTCTCACATATGTGATTTTTCTCGACTTTATATGTTCATTTGTAGTTATACTGAATTTTGATATCCGAATAATATAAAAGAAAACTTTAAATACACCAATTGAGGTTGGGTTTAAAAGCAGCTCTCATAGCTGAACTCCGCCTATTCATCATTTCTATGTTACATTGTTTCATTTGTATTTCTTATTGTGATGAATAAAGACCTATTATTATTATTATCTCTATTGGGATTTCAAATTAAGATCGCTGAGCCACATTCAAGAAAATCCCAAAAGATAAGCACCTTTCTGACAACTATAGCCCTATTTCTCCTCAAATATTTCCATTTCACTTGAAAATATATCCGTTTCGGTGTTTCCTGATTGTTTCGTTTTGGAGTTGAATTTACAACTCAGCTCAAGAGATAAAAATAGGGCTGCGGTAAATTTTGGAGAGATATAACGTGCCTTAAAAACCTTACCTTTTGTATTGAACTTCCACCGTTGGCCGGCCGGCAGGTAACAGTCGTGGGCTGAAGGACTTGCAGCTTCTTGTAATTCCGTGGTGGTAGATGCTCGATAATTCTGCTTAAAATCACTTTTAAGCGATATTTTTGAATTGGATATGATTTAAGGTGTATGATCGATAAAATTACGGCGATCACTGGCGACCATTACTTGTTTACTTCTTGCACCTGAGGCGCTAGCTTCGAGTAAAGTCTTGAAGGCATATTTCGCGAAAATATACAGGGTGAATGAACTAAATTAGAAAAGCAGATTTTGGGGATTGAAATTGAAAATACTTAAGCATATATACATAATTATATGAGTTACATAAAAGACGTTCACAAGGGTGTGGACGATCCACTGATGTTCTAATAAGGAAATTGGAAGTGCTCATAGTCAACCGACCAATCGGCAAACTACTTTCTAATATGAGCACTCAAAACTAAATGAGCAAAATGTACGATATCAAGTGAAAAAAACGCAAGTATGGGAAACTTGGTCGGCTTTCTAAACAAATAATATAGGCTGACGGTAAAAGTATATCCAGCCGACTGATCGGCTGACTTTACATTTCCTAGGAATGGAAGACAGCATGAATCCTATCATCGTAGTTGGAGTATGTCGCCAATGTTAACACAACTTAACAGGTATTAGTCCCAACACCAGGGTTTTCAAACATATTACATCAATGTAATTCCCGAAAATGGTTTTTCATTTGAATGTAATGAATGATTTGCACTATTGGAAAAAGATACTGGATATTCAGGTACAGATGAATTATTAACACGTGTTCATCATCTCTCACACCAAATCCTCTCGGCCAAGCAAAATCGTCGGAAAGGGTCTTGCCACCAGCACCATTTCGTCGTGATCTTTGAACTGTAAGCGACGACCAAAATGTATCGTAAAATGATGTGAATTCGACTATCATTAACTTTCGATCGAATAACAATTACCTCTCTCTCTCTCTAGTTGGGATGGTCGTTGGACAATTACCTACAATCAGTGAAAATACAAGGTCAAGGTCTGGGTGAGACGCCGCATTAGGTGTCTGTTAGTTCTAGATCAACAATACTCTTTTATTGCGTCTACTCAGAAATCAGGATTTCCGAAGCCAATGATCAATTACCCCGCGATGCGAGATTGTTTCGGAACAGTCAGGAAGGACTCGACCGGAAGGTTTAGATTATAGGTGTTCTTGGCGGTTCCAGGTCGAAGCTACTCTCTGAACTTAATTGTAGCTGTATTCCAGAATATGCCTGAAACCAGGTAATACAGCTTGCACTCTGTACAACGAAAATAGATGCAAACGTCATACGGAGTATATTTCATGGATTTCAAGTACCTACAGTTAATGACATATCTCTCTCTCTCTCGCTCTCAGAAAAAACCTGCTAACCTTCAAATTTGTTTCCAAAGTGTACTTCATATAATCATAAATATCTGTATGTTGATGCATTATAGTCACGTTTTGCAGTGTACTTTGTGTATTGTTATTTGCTATGCACCCCCTGTTGACACTGGAAAACAATCATTGACCCAACTGTAGGTAATTGAACCTGCACGGAAATTTGTCGAATGTTATGTGGGGGAAAGAGTTTTCAACTCATTCATCGATTTTTTTGAATTCGTCGACAGTGATGTGTTGATGAATAAAAACTTCTGTAGTAGTATCTGATTATATTTTGCGAAAACTATGAACAACAAATAAATCGTTTTAAAATCTTAATCTATATAAATATTTAGGTTCACATCTGTTGAGTGGAATTACCATTCCAAGTTTTCTTCTCATCATCACTGTCATTATTATCACCCAGTCTATGGATATTACCTTGTCGTTTCACAACTGTTGAATCACGTACCCTTTTCCTCTGATGTTCTGACCTACGGAAAAATAATATCAAGGTGTAGCCTTTATGAAAATCTATCATGAAAAAAGTTCTGACACAATCAACAATTACTAAAAAAATTGAATTTTAATCAAATTTTTTCTCAAATATATTTCACGACAACAAATATTTATTCCAAGTTGGCCTACAAATAAGTATTTATTTCAACTTCATTTCAGTAAATCTTATAATCATATCCTATTATATATTTATGTAACTACAAGTTTCATTTTATGAACCGAAAGCGATTTCTGGGAGGTGAGCTTCCTTTGTTTGACACTGTTGTGATTTCAATTTGAATTTTTTGAGAAAAAGTATAAATCTTTCGCAACTTCTCAATCTGTTAGCATGTTTCGATATCGAAGTCAGTGTCAATTCTCCAACAAGAGTGACATCATCCTCCGAGACATGTATTGATAACTTTTTCATTAAATTTCATAGGCGCTTTGAAGTAGCAGTGAAGGACTTGCATTTATCTGATCACTCTGCACAAATTTTAGTCATGGAAGATCACGTTATAAAAGAAAGTGGTCATAAAGAAGATTTTCATTACCGCGGAGATCTCTGTTAAGAAAACATCTCAAGATTTCGGGACTACTTGAAAAATGAAAATTGGTCGGAAATGTATGCACTAGACTGTCCAGACTTGGCCTACAATGTTTTTTCAGAGTATTGTATTATTTTGAAATTTCCTTTCCATTAAGGAAATTCACTATAAAGACAAGAAAGGGCAATGATAATATAATGACACCTGAATTGAAAGAATTAAAAAATAATGTAACTTTGTACTTCAATTGCTAAGCAGGATGACAACTACAAGGAAATAAGTAAATATTACAATAAACTATATAGAGAAAAATTAAGTTGTGCAAGAAAAGAGTATCATGATCATCAAATTCTGAATTCTGATAACAAATCTAAAACTACTTGGCAGATCATTAACCAGATTCAAAAAAAAACTACACAATATAGTGTAATAACAGTTAAACATAAGGATGATGATATTGGAGAAAAAGAACTAGCTAGTATGTTCAATGGGAATTTCACTAAACCATCGATTGAGAATAGGTGCTGCGATATAAATTTCATTTTACAAAATATGTCAAGTAACTCAAATAGTTTTTTCCTGTCCTCAGTTCGTGCGAGTGATGTGTTAGAGCTCATTTCTCAACTGAAAAATTCCAACGCTTCTGGTCATGATTTTATCTCTAATAACTTGCTGAAAAGTTCACGCTTAGAACTATGTCGTCCCTTGACATATTTGATAAATCTGTCTTCTGTAAATGGAGTTTTTCCAGCAAATTTGAAGCTTGCTACAGTATGCCCAGTATTTAAAAAGGGTGATATGAATAACCTAGACATTTATAGAGCAATAAGCTTACTGTCAAGTCTCTCCAAGCCGTTCGAGTTGAATTTAAAAAAACAGTTGACTATGTTTTACGAACGGAACAAATTATTGTCATCCTCACAGCATGGTTTCACTAAATCCAAGAGTACTGAGTCAGCCCCATGTGAATTTCAGTCGAGAATTGTTAATGCCCTTGACAAGAAAAAATGTGTTATGGGCTTTTTTATAGATTTCTCACGTGCTTTTGATTGTGTGGACCATGAACTGTTACTATCTAAGCTTTATAGATCAGGTGTTAGAGGCGTACCACATGATTTGGTAAGATCTTATCTTATAGGTAGGAGACAAAGGGTGAAAAGAGGGCAATGTATGGGCGATGATTGTGATATTATGCATGGAGTTCACCAGGGTTCGAATTTAGGCCCCTTTTTTTCTTGTTATTTGCTAATGATCTAATTTCATATATAGGCAAAACCAACTCCGCTTTTGTTACAAGTTATGCTGACGATACAAATATTCTATTATTGAAGACAACATGGATGCACTCCAGAAAACTGCTGAGAATATATATGATAAAATAATAATGAGGTCTGAAAAGAACAATTTAAAACTCAACATGATAAATCAATTAGTCCTGTAGAAACTGTAACTATGCTGGGAATTGTTCTAGATAAAAAATTAATGTGGAATCAACATATTGATACATTATGTAATAAACTAAAAACAAGCTGTTATTCTATTAGATTCGTGTCAAATCATTGCAGCCCTAGTATACTCTTAACATTGTACCATGCTAACTTCCATTCACACCTTCGATATGGTATTCTCAACTGGGGTATGAGTGCTTCTGTCCAAAGGATATTTCTCCTCCAGAAATATGTTGTTAGAATAATAGCTAAGCTAGGGTACCGAGATTCATGTAGAGATGCTTTTAAAAGGCTAAAAATTCTTACAGTAGCCAGCACTTATATACTGGAGGCTAGTGCATACGTTAACAAAAATGAATCCAGTTTTCAGTCTTCTCGTCCAAAACATAACCACAATACTCTAAGGAGCTGGTCTTACCAAACGCTCATAGAACTTCATTGTATGAAAAAAGTGTAGAGTACAGTGGGTGTAAATTATACAATATGCTTCCAATAACTCTTAAGAATTCCCCAAATATTAATGTATTCAAGAGTCAGTTGAAAAAAATGCTGCTTCAAAGGACTTGTTACACCATTCAAGAGTTGACGGTTCAACTAACCTGAGATCTTCAGCTTCAGCAAATATATATTGTTTCCTATTATAAGTGCTTTGCCTTGAATCATCGAATGCTTGAGAAATTGTATGTTGATTTTATTATATTGACCTGTTTTACATTTATACTTCTATTGCTTATGGATGTTTATTGGTACTTTCGGATTGTTTGTGTTATTGTGTTGTTGATATTATTTTGACTGACTTTTAAAATATGGTTATATGTAGTTACTTACATTTATAAATTTCTTTATATTTACTTTTGAACTTGACATTGACATTTTCTTTGTTTATTGTGCATTGATTTTTTTTTCAATTGTACTTTTCAACCGAAGAAATAAATATTATTATTATTATTATTATTATAATGTTTTCTATTGTTTGGTAGTGTTAAGACCTTCCATTGTCCCAAACTACTCAACTCCTACGGGATTCAAAGATTGTTAGCTTTCACGACTTGTGCCTAATGAATTTGGTTTTGTAAGCTGCAGGTTTTTTGACCAGACGGGTTATCTATATGAACGCTTATTACCGCTTATAACTCTACTCCATAGATGTGTTACAAATCTTGTTATCGTTTTAAAAACTATGATGGCATACTCACGCCACTTAGACTTCTCCTGTTACCGTTTATCAGCGAAATCGATGCTATAAATCGAGAAAAAGTTCTATGAATGTTGCAATAGATTCCGAGTAATCAAAGATAAAATAACATGATTCCAAGCAATTTCCAGGTTTATTGTACATTTGCAAAACATGGATGCCTCTGGAAATGAAGAGCACCTTACAATGTTACATACACTTGAAATTGTTAAATAATTGATGATATATGACCCAACATAACTTGAGCATAAAAGCTATTGTTTACAACGGTTTTGACATTTCAACCTTTTTAGTTGAGGTGGAAGTTGCGACGGACGAACTCATGGCAAATTCTTATTTTGTCATATTGTTGTCATATCTGGCTTGGCTAAATGTTTGGAAATTTCGTATACGTTAGACCAATGAAAATGGTCGAAACTTTGTATATACGTTACTTTTTAGTTTTGATATGGAGCGACTTCAAGGGGGACTTCGAAGTCCTGAGAATCATAAACAAATGACAATTTCAAAATTTCGAATGGAATTAACAATTCAAATCAGAATTTTATCTAGGACTGTGATCAATTTGATATACGATTTGGCACATCTAGGCCATTTTTCGGCTGATGATTCAGCTATTAACTACTAGCTAAGTAGTATACTATGCTTGAATAGTATAATGAATGCCATTCGAGTCAAATATTCACTAAACGATACCAATCGTGAATTGATGTGATGTGACTATAGTGTTTAAACTCCCTCAACATATAATTCATATTATCCCATTCTTATTGAACTTCTAACTCAACATAAGCAAAAGTGCTCTTTTTCATCACTTATTCGAGAAACTATCAATGATTTTATTTCAGAAACACGCCTTTACTTTACAGTGAAGACTTGTCAAAGTTGTATTCAATTGTGAGTTTTAGAAGATTGTTCGCGAGTTGATATTCATAGTCTAAGGGGCCACGACAATAAATCTATAATGTAGGGCTCCCAAAAATAAATACATATAATTCGATATTTTATTTTTAGGAGAACACAAAATGGCCCTGATGCCATGTCTAAGACCGGTCAACGCCATAAAAAAAATTAACGAAAAAGGGGGAGGGGTAGGACTATATGAAAAAGCAGTGGTCGTGGAAGTGGCTGGCGTATGTGCAGATGGTGTAAACCTCTGAGGCGGATCGCCATCTGCTGGATAACCGAAGGCTCAAACTCCTACACCAAGTAGAGGGGACCTCTTACAGCGTGCAAAGCCTTAACAATTGACCCGCTGCAAACGAGAATCGTCTTCAGTCTACTCCAGAAAAGCTGCTACCCCCAGACAAAATTAATCCTGATTTATGTTGGAGGCCGTACGATGTGGCCTCTGCAAGAGGTCTCTACTTGGAGTATTTTGTTATCCAGCAGATGGTTTAGTGGTTCACAATATCTCCACCAGATTGACAGGAGGTGTCAACTTCACACCAACACTACGAGTTGAGAGTTTTTCGGCATTCAAAGCAGACTGAAGGTGATGTCACTCAGAAAGAATAAACTGTTCGTCCTTATTAGATGTCACCAACATCTATTTTGTTCTAATATCTGCCGAGTAAAGCTGTACAAGTTTACCATAGGGTTTCAAGTTAATGTTTTCGAAAAAATATATATGATGGATTCATTTTTGATATTTTACATTCTGATAATCAATATATATATATATATATATATATATATATATATATATATATATATATATATATATATATAACTTAACTTTTGATCTGGTTACATATATGACTATACTCTCTCTAGTTAATTTCATAAAAATGGGCACGCAATTTTACACTCATCCAACGATACAAACAATTCCAATATTTCTGAAATAATCCCAGAAACACTACAAATACGACATTTTTGGTCAAAGTATGTTATCTCCACACTGGAGAGTTTCGTGGAAATGTTTGGCCGTACTTTATCAACTGGAGTTCAAAACGCTCCGGTGTAAAAATTACAAGTCTTTTTTCAAATATTCAGCTTTTATAATTACCTCTGTTCTGAAGATCCTTCTGCAGGCCTCTTGCTCGCAGTGGCGTTCGGATTACCACCGAAAATGAATATCTTCAGATACCCAAGAACAGTCCATATCGGAGCGAACAGAGACCAAATCATGGACGAGAAAGATCCTCCGGAGTTAGTGGATACCATTCCGTGGCTCACCGGTAAAATCAGAATGACCGCATTAGGAACCAACTGCAGATCCAACAGAGTTTGGGAATAGTCGTTAGCGGTGTACTCCCTTCTAGGAAAGGTGGTTGACAGAGTGAAATCGTTGAAGGGCAACTTCAGATTGGCCTTGATATAGGAGATAACTGTTTCCATCGAGTCAGAAATAGCGAACTCTTGCATGTTGGACGATCCGTCCGGTAGTCTGAATTGAAGACGGGTGGTGTTCGAGTTGACCGAAGATACGGTCGGTATACTTGGTTTGGGTGCTTCGGTGACTGGGGGCGATTGAGTCTGAGATCTGGATAATCTTTCTGCTTTGTCTTGGGCGATTTGCGCCAACACCCGTTCCCTGGCCCGCTGATTCTCGCGTTTCTCCCGATCGCGTTCTTCTATGAGTTGCTTCAACTCTTGGTCTTCCTGCCACTTCTTCAACTCTTGGACTTCCTGACCCATCTTACGCCGTTCTAGCTCTTTGCGACGCTCATTCTGGTGCATGAAAAAATGATTTTGAGTGCTTGGTTGAAATCGACTTGACAATTTAATTACATTTTGACAATAAATTACATTCTGTCACACTCATGTCAACGCTACACAAATATATACGGGGAATTCTTCCGAGTGTTCCGATCATCATATCAAGTAAGAAACCAGTGGGCAGTGACAGATTTTTTGGACCAATTTAATGCGATCTACTTTTGAAACACATTCTTGAAACAAATTCTTGAAGCTTAAACAAATTGTAATCTGAAAAAAACTCACATACTACAGAGTAATTCGTGCTGAAACCAGAATTTGTGTTTATTGAATTGAACAAGTATTTTGATGGACTACTTTTTACAGGTTACATATTAAAAATTCGCTCAATTTACTCATGGATAAATTATAGTGTTTCGAATGATACAAGGTGGTTTACAACTTACTTGCACGAATGTATTGCGAAAAATGTTATTGAATTTTTAAATGATGCCTCCTACAACAAAAAATACTTTTTTTGTAGATTACAATATGTTCTAGCTTCAAGTATTTCCGATTTCAAAGACAGACTGTAAACAATTTGTCCAAAAAATCTGTCACCGCTAGATCAGAGAAAGCTAAGCTATCCTCAAGTACGGCCAATAGGCATGCTCAAACAAAAAAGTATACACTTCATGGGTATCGCGGCCAGACCGAGTTTTTGGGCGTAACTGAGGAAAGTTCAGTTTACTCTGATCTAGTGACCTCAACGCTTAAGTTATAGCCCTGCTGATAACAGAAAAAGGCCACATTTCACCTTTCTTGCACAGTATCATGATCAAAACATACCCCCTTTTTACGTCAGGTGCTTTTATACCTCTTTCCATTTTCTTCAACACTTTTTTGCAATTACATATGTTTTTCACAAAAAAAAAATTCCACATCATTCTGGGATCAGGAAAGAAATGATGATGGTGGAATGATGTGTCAAGGGGACCTGGGGGCTAAAAGGTATGTATTTCAATCGTTTTTAATAAATCATACGTTAATGTGGTTACACAAATACAAATTCTGGTGATCTGTGGATAAGTCTGATGACTCCTCGGAATATCACGTTGAAAGATAAAACCTTTATCCCTAGCTCGTAAAAGTTTCGACTTTTAAGAGTTGCCATTCGACTACGGTAAAAAATGATGAAAGGAGAAATAAGGCATAATGTGAAGCTGGTGATTAAACATATGTATCCTACATATGTATCCTATCTATAAACAAAGAAAAGATAACCTATATCCATTTCGCAACAACAGGAAACAAAATACCTTGAGATCCTGGCAGAAAATGTGACCCCACAGAAGAACACGAACACAACTCTGTGATAAATTGATATCAGTGTATTATTCTTTCAGTATTATAGCAGGGTATTTGGACAGTGAGGTTTTGAGGGCTGTGTATTTTTCAAACTTCCATTCAGTATTACTCTTTAGCATCATTTTCTGGGGAGGTAGCGCAGAATGTTTTCTTAGTACAGGAGAGAGCCCTACTCATTTTGTAAGGAAACAATAAATGATAAATTAAAGGAACGAATATATTAACCTCCCGACCCACTCGTCATCTTCATCTTGGCATCTTCAGGAAAAAAACTGAATTATTTCTGAGGCTATTTCGTGTGTATTAGTGGGAAAAAATTATTAGTAAGAATAATTTGAAGAGGTAGTTCAAGCAAATGTCACATAAGTATCCCCTTATGGTATGTAATACAAAATTTATTCAATTTCTTTCCTAGGAAATGCTAATATAGTGTGTACAACTCAGTGTATGGTCCGAAAATAAACAAAATCCTAGCTTTTGTGTATTGAAACTAACTGCTGTCGACTTCATGAAAATTGATGACATTCCTGATATCGCTTCCATATGAAACCATTGGGTAACCAGGTGCTCACCTCGGTGTCTTAAATTTCATAAGATTAACGAATTAGCGGCGACTTTCGGAACACTTCACCACATTGGTGACATTTGAAACGTATTATTTATAGAGATATAGTAAGTCATTGCCTTTGTAAAAATGGATTTGAAAAGTTTTGTTACGCCGACACTACCGTATAATGTCGATATTTCTGTTTACTTGACGAGCAACGACAAATTTTCTTTATCCGAAGGAAAAAACAATTGAAGAGTTCTGTCTGTCTGTTTGACAGAAATGTTGAAAGAGAGATAATGAAGCTTCAAAATGAATGGGACAATAGAAGTTTATGAGGAAATGAAAGTTCAGGAATCAAAATATATGAATGATATAAATATGACACTGACCAAACAATTTACTTCGGTGTCTGAATTGATTGCCAATTTTTTTCAGTATGGAAAAGTAATCAAGGAAATGTGTGAATCAGGCTATGATGTCCGTAAGAAAAACGAAAGCAAAGACATTACAAAATCACTGATGTCATCTACTCATGGTATGAATCCCTTGAAATGATATTTCCATATGGCTGACTTAACTATACCTCTTTAAATAATGATATAGGTATTTTAAATTTCTGCATTTTTCTGACAACCGATGTAAAAACTTCCAGTAGGTGCTGGTTAGCAATTCGTTGCTTTTGGAGTATTTTGGACCAAACCCATAGTGTGTAGAGTAGTTTCAGTTTTCGATATTTCACTGAAAGTTCCATGAACTCCGGTCTCAAAATATTGAACAGTTATAAAAACATTATTTGAAAATTCTAATTTGTTTTCCAAAAGTACTCACACAGTTTTTAATTACCTCTGTGAAATAAAAAAAATTACTTCGAAACTGAAATTGCTTAGTGGTGATCAACATGACAATAGATCCAAACTTAGATAACTTTAACAAACTTCAAATAAATTAACACAAAGTTATAGTGATTTTTATGTTGTATGATAAATTTCCAGATATTTCAATAATGAAAAAAAAAAACAGTCTTTCATAAGATTGCTAATATTGTTCACAAAGATAAATCAACTGAAAAGTGTTCCTTCCAAAGAGACAGTAAATGAATCATTAAATTCGGAGCTTTTAGAATATGCACTGGGAAACTTTGAATATTCATAGTGAATCAAAGAAAAAAAATGTCTCTAAACTCTCAATATCAATTTATTTTAAATATGACTCATGCTCTCCAGATGCTTGCCTCTGCAGGCTTCACAGGAATGATGAGGAGAGTGATGAGGACTGCACCCAAGAAGGCACTCGAGGTCTTTCTGGGGGTAGTGATAGAACACAAAGCCGCTCACAGACCAACATAAGTGACTTGGAGCTAGGAACATGGACATTAACGTATGTGGGAGTCGTCAGTTGCCGATGTCCAGTCCTGACTATGGGAAAATACGGTGCTTTGCTGAGTCTCACTAATGAGGAGAACCCCAAAGCAACGGATCTGTCTGGTGCACGGACGGCTCTAGAGTGGGTGGACATACCACGGCGGTGGCTATGGAGAGGAAAGGAAAGCACAGTCAGCCTTATCACTAGGCACACACGCAAGCCTTCCAGGCAGAAACATATGCCATATTCCCTTGCGTCAGGACATAAGCGAGAGAAGTCGCTTACCGCTGAATATATGTTCAAACAACAAAGCAGCAATCATGGGTCTGGGTTATGATAAAACCTGATTCGAAGTAGTGTTGGAATGTAAAGACTTCCCAAACAAGTTGGAAAAGTCATTCTGATGTGGGTCCCGGGACACTCCAACGTCCCTGGAACGACCCCAATCGGCCCGGAGCCCTTTCTGGGGATAACCCAATTCATGGCCACCTATGCCCTCAGAGAACTGTTACAAAAAAGTTCTCAGAGGCATGGATAATGGCACCAGAGAGTCTCTCACTAAATAGAAAGAATCTGCGAACGGTGGCTGGACTCCTCCAGGGTAAAACCACCTAACCAAACACAGATGGGGATATCGGATAAAAAACGATAGAATCATATGTCCTCACTAGTGAATTGTCCAGCCTTGGTGCACCGGAGGACAAACATCCTGGTGTACATGATTGTGCGCTCCGAAGATATCCAAGAGGCCAAGATAAGTGCACTGCCGAAAGGTGGGGCACAAAGGGCCCCCCCAAACACGTGCTGCAGAGAAAGAAGAAGAAGCCTATGTTGCTCAAACATGACACTCAATAAATAACTCGCAAGCTAAAGCAATTATTTCAGGAAGGTAGTTATATCACCTTGCGCTATCAACTGCTGCAAAAACTATAATAATCAAATACAAAGCAACCTCCTGACTCCAACCAAGGAGGCATAATCAGTATTTTCCAAACGTAAGTGACTACATTGATATCATTGCACACCAAAGGAAGCAATACCAGACTGTGAGGCCTTGAAACTATACAGCTGAATAATCCACCACATTGCAATTCCTAACTACTACTCAGTTATTGAAAAATTCAAAACATCAATACTATACATTTCGATAGAATCAGTTACCTCCTCCTCTTCTCTTCCTTTTTCTTTTCTCTTAATGTCCAGCAACTCTTGTGCTCTTTGAACTTTGGCTTCCTTGGATAACTGTTCAGCTGCTTTATTTTCAGATGATGTGCTGGGGGAAGATTCTTTTACCAAATCTGCCTTTGGAGTTTCAGGAGGTTCATTACTTTTTATTCGGCATACACCATTTTCACATTCAACCTGTCCTATCACATTAGTTCGCTCTGAATCGATAAGGCTTGCTGCAAGATCAGCAGCTGCAACAGATTCACATCAGACTGAAGATTGAAGAAAGAAAAAAAAAGTACCTGTATTGTGAGTGAATCCAGTCTTCAATAAAATATCATCAACTCTTTTTGTGACAGTTTCTAAGTTATCATTTCCTGTAATAATGTCCAAAGGAGTGCCATTTTTTCCAATGAAATAAATGGAAGGAATGCTTGGTTGTTTATCTATATTCATGGTTAAGATAATATAAATTCACCACAAAGAATAAAAATCAAAACAACATATAAATTTGATTGCCTCAATATATTTTATCTATTTCTATGTTCGAGTTAATACTCCGTTGATATTCGTTTATTGGACACATTTTTCTTAAACAACTTTCTTTCGAAACTGCTGAACAAGAATCCAAAGAGAAAATATTTTCTTTGAAAGTTATTGCTCTTCAGATATCACAAGAGAGGCATATATCCCCTTCATTTGGCACAATATTATGATGAAAAGAGACGTCTTTAGTTGACTGGTCACCCTAAGAGCCCATTTCATCTGCCTCGATACCTTTCTCACAGGTTTGAAACTGCAGAAAAAAGTATTGAAGGTTATCTGAAGTGTGAAGGGGACCTGTCAGCTGAAAACACCATTTGTGAATCATAGTTTTATAATAGAAAATAGTGGAATATGCATTTTTTGAATAAGGGCAAACTGCCACTTTTGTCTCAGATTCGTATTCACTGCCTCGAATTAATGGAATTAAAGGTCCAAGTTGACTTGACATTTCTGAACCTGAAACACTTTCAGGACAGTACCAGTTTCCTCTTTAGCACCTTCAGGAGAAGAAAATTGATCATCTATCAGTTTTCTTCTCCTGAAGAAGCTAACCTTGTTGGTGAAACGCCCGTCAAGTGCAAATAATATCAGTTTGGTGTAATAGTAATTGATCTAGACAAAAAGTTTCAACTTTTAATGTTTATTAGCAATTTTTTTTTTAGCACAACTTGTATGGAAAGTAGCTAGACACTTCATGCACTCAACTCAACTTTTTTATTTACCAATTATTTTTCACATCTTGCCAACAAAGAGAATCATGGGCCTTATTGCTCACCTAAGTATATTAACAAATTTGCAAATTCAAACTACAAAATAGTGAGAACCCAATTATTGTTGAAACAGGTACTCCGAATATAGGGCGCAACTTACTATGAACAGTACTTAATTATCACAGTTACAGATGCTTTTATGCCATATTCTCAATGGCCCTATTGGACAATGTTATGAATGAATAATATTGGAAAACCAATAAAATTTCCAGCATGGCATGATGACATGGTCATACTCTCGTTTTAAAATGTTTTTGGTCACTTCATATGCCTCTAAGGTCATGAATATATTATATAAGTATTCAGTTTGGATGTCTTAGGTCCTGAAAGGGTTGAAGAGCTGATCATGTATTCAAAGTTACTCGTACTTTCATTTGATGATCAATTGGAATGAACAATTACTCAAGTGAAATGTTAGGTTATCAATTAGAAAGGATACATATTTCACTGAACTGTTGATGAGAAACAGATCCAGCTTCCAATTTTATTGCAACAAAATGGTCCTGTTCAAGTTTTTGTCCGAGAACCCCCTGGTCGATAAGGGCGGATATTTTTTTTGACTGCTCATCAGTACCTGGGAAATAAGCAAATTGATGATATGTACAGAAACGTCTAATAAAATACCTTCTATATAGACAACAAAAATTGCGCCTTTAGATTTGGAATGCATAATTGCTTCGGATATTCCTCCAGTATACCACTTCATGATGTTTAATGATTCTGATCGTATCTGTTAAAATAACTATTATAAAAATATGAAAAAAATTAATAGAATGACGTTGCATTTGTTGACAAGTATGATGACTGTCAAACTGTCAAATGATTCACATAATGACATCAGACATCAGACACGCTGTCTTGCTAGTTACAAGTTAAATATTCAGCTGTGTGAAATGGGCTTCTCAAGTCAGTTGCCAAAAGTTCCGTGCTTTCGAATTCAGTGCATAGAAATCATATTATATATATAAAGTCCGAAGTATAGATATCTATGATTCAGTGCATTAACGGGGCTTTCAGAACCGTCGAAAACAATGAACAGGACTCACCCGAGTTTCAGAACAAATGTTATTGAGTGCGCGCCTGGGTCGTTTTGGGCGTCAACATCACGAACGCAGATCCGATTCACGGATAATAGAGTATACGGCAACGTTGGTATATAGGAGGAAGGTTACGAAATGTCATCATATCGATCCCTCCATATTGCGGGGGCGTCAATGAGGTTAAGGTGAAATTCCACGATATACTAATATGCAAGTGGATTTCAGTTTCTGGTATCTGATTGGTAGATAACAACAGATTGCAAAAAAAAACACCTGCTTCCCTAATAAGATCTATGAATATTCGAGTATATTGAAAATCCAACTTATGGTGTTCAGTACTAAATGTCAGTTGAGAAAAAGTGTGGATATACTCTTCGTATTTGTGTTTGGTTTGACAGATAATTCAACTCGATCTGATCTCGATATATGTGAAAATTGAAAACGAAAGCAAATAAAAAATTGATGACTGTGTATGGTTGGTGAAAATCCGAAAGGAATACCCGTGTTTGAAAAAAAAAAGTGGGACTGTTTCTCATGCAGCAAGAAAGTTTGCCAGAGTATGATAATTACTCCTATATGAAATGGAAAGTATTTGGGTTTACCAGTCATTCGAAGATCTTTTTCCGAGGCCAAGAAAATGTTTGAGCTTTGTATTATACTTTGAATGTTATCTACGTCTTCTAATGTATAGTGTTAAATTTATATAGGAATACAAATGAACTTATGAACAAAATGCCTCTTCAAAGATATCGCTTTGTAATCATGCAACCAATTGTGATATAGTCCATTCATACAAAATGAGTACTATGATTATTCGTGAATGAAATCTTATCCTAATAAACTTATCCTAATAGAAACACTTTAAAGCTAGTAAAATATTACTTTAAGAAACTCCTAGCAGTATTGAAAATTGAACAAACGACTTAAAATACTTGCAAAATGATTCCCTAAACCCCACAAAGACAAGACAGAATACAAAACGCAACGCAGGTTCAGGTATGCTGTGGGCTGTGACTACGCAACAAATCTTTTACGTTTACAACAGAGTAACAAAGACACCAAGAGACAGAGACAATCAGGAATCAGCCACATAGAACATATATGTTTGTGTGTTCTGTGACAATTTCTTTGCACTTTTTCTGTTTATCTTTGGTTCTATGGGGTTACGTCAGTTACGTCACCTATAGAGATTTTTAATTTAACCAATTTACCCCAGAATTGCCAACTCCGATTTCCCCAAACCCCGCCCCTAGCCTCAGGTACCCCTTCGCCTATAAACTCGTGACATTTCGTAACTTTCCTATATATGAACGTTGAGTATACGGTCGTTCAATGCCACGTCATTGACTTGTACATGTCACTGGGTAACCAATCAGAAAACATGATTGTCAGCCGGTGTCATTTTTAAACTTCAGCCCTGCTCAAATCATGTTTTCTGATTGGTTACCCAGTGACATGTACAAGTCAATGACGTGGCATTGAACGACGGTATACTCTATTATCCGTGGATCCGATTCACCTATGCCTAGGGATTTCACCCAAATCGCCATCAGCCACCAGTGGCTAACCAAAGTAATTTTCAAAGGGACTTGATAAAAAAATTCAAAAGGAAAAGATAAACCATTTACAAAGACTTAAGCAAGAAAAATTCATTGCTATCACTTTATAGTAGATTATAGTGACAAATAAATTTAATTTCGCGTTTGCATTTCGACATCACTCTCACTATGTGAAAGATCCAATACCGGGGGGCTTGTTTTGGGGGGATAGTTTCCGAGCGGCTAGAAACAACCCAACAAGATGTTATGATAAGTTAGGCTGTGGGGTTCGAAGTACTCTCTGGTTATTTAATTATCCAGTTCGTTCAACTTGTTACTTATCAGGAAAAACACCAATAGAATTCTAATGAGTTTTATAACAAAAGAGTGTGAAGTTAGATGGAATTCACATACAGTAACGATTAATTAATGGCTTACATATGCTTATGAATAGATTCGTCAACATGGTTTTGAATGATTTTGCTTACGAAGTAGACATAAACTCAATGCCTTTGGTTATTCTTCATCAGACTGTTTTATAAGGTTCAATCGTTATACACGAATTTCAACTTGATTTCAATTCCGGAATTATCTGTATCACTGTATCTGGTTTAAGTTTATTCCGAGGCACTGTACTATGTACTGATTGGCGATGCTACAGATACTAAGAGTTATTGCACATCATCAGGGCCTTGATTCTTGAAAACGAGGGAGTAGAACAAAAGAGAGAAAGTAGGTGTGTCCACGGTCTCCTCACGAAAACCAAATAAGATTTACGTATAACGAACAAGAAGCGCATCTCACAAATTCGACAAATACACCCTGAATGCGCATGTCTACCAGCAATGTCGGCATTCGGTAGTCGGTCAGTAATAGAAACAAACAAGTACTGGTGTTTCTTGTCGAATAGTTTACTGGCTTACTGTTTTTTGCTGGTAGTCTTGCGTAGTCGCAAGAAAAATAGTGTGGAGGTCATGGAATTCTGTAGTGGTGGGGACCACAGGATTAGCGGCTGTGTAGCGGCAAGTGTCGCTTCTTGTTCGTTATACGTAAATCTTCTTTGCGAAAACCGTATTCTTGAACGAAATGATAATGATAATAGAACAGCACTCCCTGGGTAGAAATTAATACATCTCTTAGGATTCGTGATAGAACGAGCCAGGGAACACTTTTTCTCAGGTTATGTTTTCCTTGATATTTTTGTCATGTTTCGATATTCCTGAACAGTACTGTCCAGCTAATTCAGTCGTTCCGATTTCACTGACATTCACTGGCAATTATTTCGCGCCAATTTTTGAGGTACCCTGTTAGAGACTAAAAAGTTACTGGTGCTACTGCTGTAGAAGTGGTCCTGTAGTCCCAGTATTCCACAAATTGAGTTAGGTAAGGTTGTGTTCGAATAAACGTCAACGGATAATTTCAAAATTATCAAAAATGTTTCGAGTTGTACTGGAAGATATTTTCGTACAAGTTGATGGTGAATTGAAATGTATCCAGCAGATCAATGAAATCTGCGGGAACCCTATTTTTCGAGATTGCAAGCCTTACTCTCACTTTCCTGAAATGTTGTTTGAAAATCTTAAGGGTGTAAAAACCTACTACATTTCGAATGTACCCTTCTATTCTTGGTATTTTTTCTATTCGACCTCTCATTTTGTCGAGGATTATAATTTCAGTCATTATATTTTCTAAAGACTCATTATCAGAGCTTGAGCTCTCTGAATTTTCTATTTCCGTATCGCTTTGCTTAATATTTTTTCCAATATTTGATTCATTTTGAAATAAGATAGGGTACGTCACACCTGTCACCGCTGACAGTTTCTTTGACGGATGTCCGATGGCAATCCGTTCCGATATCATCAGCAGTAGATTGCTATCACTGCAAAAGGCGTTCCGTAAATGCTTACTGTGGCCAGTAAAACCAGCAATATCGGAACATGACATTTGAGTGAGTGGTCAAGATTATATTTACAATATATTTCCTTACTCGTCTATGTTCTTCACTTGTTTGAAGTAATTTTTATTTGGTTACGTATTTTCTTATCGTATATGTTAGATACCGTCACTGTGGACACGTCAGCGGAGTGATGACAAACATTATTATATAAGTTGTGGGGGATGATAACGCCAGAGAGATCATTATTCATTATATTAGTGTGTTTCAGAGGAAGAGCATCGTTAGTAATATATATCGAGTGTTCACCAGAGCAGTGTTTTAGTGTAGTGCCTTGTGTCCCTAACATCAGAAGTGGTAGTAACTCAGCCCCATTCATCATGGGTTGGCATGGAAAACGATCACGTTCATCATCGAGGGATTCTGAAGATAACAGGAGGAAGAAGGTATCGGATCGGCATCGCCGTTCATGGTCGAGGAATTCTGACGATAACAGGAGGAAGAAAGGACAGGGTCGGCATCGCCGTTCATCGTCGAGAAACTCTGACGGTGGCAGAAGAAAGAAGGTATCACGTAGCGTTAGAAGTTCTTCAGGAAGTGGTCGTTCGGCAGGGGTGAGTCAAAAAGCTGTTCCGATTTATCAACCCGAGGATAAAACAAACCCAGGTATTTATAATAATAATAATAATATCTTTATTTATCCCAAGAAACAAATGTTTATAACAGGGACATATTAAAATAAATCATAACAATACAACATAAAAAGAAAACAGTTAGATCAGTTCAAATAGTTACAAAGATTAATCAATACTTGCAAAAGAATTCGACCCGATGAGAGATAGTATAACTAAATGGTTAGAAATGATTGATCACAACGCATCCTTATTTGCATGGACAGAGCAAGAGCATAATATTATATATCAAGCGTTAAGTAAACTAAAGGGTACAGCAAGAATATGGTACGATAGTCTGATAAATAACGATATAAGTTGGCCAAGTTACTGTTGGGAGGATTGGAAGGGAAAGTTGGTTAGCACCTTTAGGTCCAGAAGAGACACTTATAGTCTTTTCATGGACATAGCATATCACAAACCTACGGATGGTTGTTCATTGTATGAATTCTTTTTCCGGCACCTTGCTAAAATTGATAAATTGAATTTGAATTTCTGTTGCGAGGATAAGGTTTCCTTAGTATTGGGTGCAATCAATGATAGCAATATAACGTCAGCAGCCGAGGCAGCCAATATTACGGATATCAACACCTTGGGTGCCTATTTGAAAAATAAGACATTTTCAATAACAAAAATCCCGAAAGAGACCGGAAAAAAAATCCACTATCCAAAACAAAGATCTTTCATGAATACACCAAGTACTAGTAAGTCTGAAATTGAAAACAAATTAGAGTACAAGCCTGAATCATTTGATAAAAGAAAAATGTTTCAAAAAGATAAGTCACAATGCGGTAGATGTTCTATCATTGGCCACGAGGATAATAAATGCCCTCATCGTCATAAAATTTGTAATTATTGTGGACTGAAAGGCCATATCAGTGTAGCATGCAGGAAAAATACAAAGAATGAAAAACACCGAAATGACTTGAAAACTGAAAATGTTAAAATGATTATAAAAAACGATTCTGAAAAATTTTACAAAAATATCCAAATAAATAATAAAAATGTTCAAGCCTTCATTGATTTCGGTAGCGATTGCTCTCTAAAGGAGAAACAATTAGCACTAATGATGGGTTTGAGATTGAAAAAATTGGATGAGCCAGTGCGTCTGTCAAGTTTTCTGGGTACTTTCAAATGCGTTGATGAGTATGTTCCAACAACCGTATCGGTTGAGAACTGTTCCCTCGAAATAAAAATATATGTCGTCAGCGACCCAATCAAAGATACACGAATCATAATCGGACGAAACTTTACTGAGCATCATAGTATTTCGTATTTTCGGGTGGGAAAGGAACTAACATCCAATTATTCCGATAACGTGAAAATATTTGATTTGGATATTTCCCATGGGAATATATCAAAAAATGATCTTTCGGAACTACATCGTATACTGAATGAGTTTCGTGGCTGTTTGTTCTCATCTAAGAAATGTTTAGGGAAAACCCACACTGTTGTCATGAGAGTAGATACAATAAGTCAAAAAACCAGTGGCGTTTCGTCCATATAGGTTGTCAGAATCGGACAAAGCGATAATGAGGGAACAAATCAATGAATTGCTATCGGCAAATATTATAAAAAAAAGTAATTCTGAATATGCCAGTCCTGCCCTATTGGTAAATAAAAAAGAGGGAGAAAAAAGACTAGTCGTCGACTATCGAGCATTGAATAAAGTTACGGAGAAGGTTAAGTTCCCAATGCCAGTGATAGAGGACTTGATAAATGCGCTCGGCGGGTATCAATATTATTCAACGATGGATTTGGCCGCTGGTTATCACCAAATTCCGTTACATCAAGACTCAACTCACAAAACAGGGTTTTGTGACGCCTGAAGGCCATTATGAATAATTGAGGGTCCCATTTGGACTTGGTAATGCTCCTTCTTTCTTTCAAAAAATGATGTCCGAGATATTTGAACCTCTTAGATCGATAGGGATAACCCCCTATTTAGATGATATTATTATTCCATCGAAAACTATCGATGAAGGCTTGATGAAACTGAAAAAAGTTTTTGAAGTGATAAGAGAACATGGGCTGACAGTTAAATTGTCAAAGTCTCATTTTCTTCAAATAAAATTTTTTTATCTTGGTTATATGATTTCGAATAATAATATTACGATAAATGAAGATAAAACTTCAGCTGTAAGAAAATTTCCTATGCCAAAACTATTCATCAACTCAGACAATTTCTTGGATTGATTGGATATTTTCGGAAATTTATAAAAAATTACGCTTCTAAAACTTGTATTTTGACGGATTTGCTAAAGAAATGTGCTAAATGGGAATGGACACAGGCTCATTCAGATTTAGTTCAAGAACTCAAAGATATCATTTGCTCTGTTCCGGTTCTAACAATTTTCAATCCCAAACTTCCAACATTCGTTTACACCGACGCAAGTCAAGAAGGTCTTGGAAGTATCATTATGCAACAAACAGAGCAGGGCGAAAAACCAATAGCATACTTTAGTAGAAAAACATCTAAGGAGGAAAGACGTTTTCATTCATTCGAGCTGGAACTACTGGCAATAGTTAAAACACTAGAACGTTTTCGACATTACCTGCTCGGTATTGAATTTTCCATAAGAACTGACTGTAACGCGGTGAAAAATGCAATGTCGAAGCAAGCCATGATACCCAGAATAGCAAGGTGGATGCTTGCGATACAAGGGTACAACTTCAAAATAACACACAAACCTGGCAAGCATATTCAGCAAGTTGACGCGTTGAGTAGTAACCCGGAAGAAACAAGACAGACACACGAAGAAATTGTGAGGATTATCAATGAAGAAGATTGGTTGATGGAAGCTCAAGAATAAGATAAGAAAATCAAGGAGATAAAAGACATATTGCTATCGGGAGACATCGAGAATAATCGAGAAGGCGTTGGGTAGTTCCAAAAACCTGTAGATGGCAAGTTGTTAAGCTCAATCATGACGACATTGGCCACTTTGCCATGGAAAAAACTTCAGATAGATTGAAGGAACGTTATTGGTTCCCCAAAATGAAGCACTTTGTACAAAAATATATCCGCTCATGTCTAAGCTGTTTGTACCATAAATCAGTTGGAGGAAAGAAGTCAGGATATCTTCATTCAATTCCAAAGTTTGCAGCCCCATTCCATACTCTGCATATCGACCACGTTGGACCCTTTGTAAAAAGTCAAAAAGGAAACGCTCACATCCTTGTTGTATTTGACGCATTTACGAAATTTGTATTCCCAAGAGCTGTTCCAGACACATGCACAGCGAATGTTATACGGGAACTTTCGAGTATGTTCTATATCTTATTGGGAACCCGAATAGACTGATTGCTGACGCAGGTACGGCCTTCACGTCGGAAGAGTTTACAACATTTTGCGAAACCAGAGGTGTAAGGTTATACAAAACTGCAGTAGGAATGCCAAGAGGGAATGGTCAGGTTGAGAGAGTAAATAGATCCCTTCTAGACGCTCTGGCTACAATGGGGGCAAACACAACTTGTGACACCTGGGATTCAAACCTAGAAGCCATCCAGCAGGGACTGAATAGTACAAAACATAAAACAACACAAGCTACCCCTGCCGAACTAATGTTTGGAATAACCCTGAGAAGTCAAGGAGATCGGTATGTGGAGAATGAAAAAGTTGTAGACGTGACTGAACTGAGACGACAAGCACAGGAAAAGATTATATTGAATGCAAAAAAGCAGGAAGAGTCGTTCAATAGGAAAAGGAAAGCAGCGCATATTTTTAAGGCAGGTGACCTTGTCCTCACAAGAATATCGAGCATACCTTCGAATAAAGGCCAAAGTAAGAAGTTGGTGGAGAAGTTGAAAGGCCCTTTCAAAGTCATTGAGGTACTGCCGAATGACCGTTATCGAGTTAAAGAAGATATACATGCAAGCCGATCCAAAAACAACGTTGCATATGAAGGGGTAGTATGTTCAGAATACATGAAGCTGTTCAAGCTACGTTGATTGTGAGCAGGTACGAACACAAGAAAGTCTGGTTTGAATTCAATTGGGTGTTGATCATTAAAGGTCGTAACACTGGTGAAAACCAATTCCATCAGGTATAAAGGCTTGATGGAAGTGCAAATCCATAAGGTATAAAGGCCTAGGGAAAAGCAAATCTATGAGGTATAAAAGCCTATGCCAACTCCATCAGGTATAAAGGCCTGATGGAAGTGCGAATCCATAAGGTATAAAGGCCTATGGAAAAGCAAATCTATGAGGTATTATAAAAACCTCCATCAGGTATAAGGGCCTGATGGAAGTGCGAATCCATAAGTTATAAAGGCCTATGGAACAGCAAATACATGAGGTATAAAGGCCTATGGAAGACCAACTCCATCAGGTATAAAGGCCTGATGGAAGGGCAAGCCCATCAGGTATGGAGGCCTGATGGAACAATACAAAATGCAGCAATTTCTCTCTGTCGAAACTTGATTACTTGTCCTAGGTATGAAGACCTGGACTACACACATACAGGATGTTCTCATCTAGGTATCAAGGCCTGAATGATATCCTCGTTGATGCAGTCGCATACGATTATAAAGGATCGTATGGTCAGACAAGAAGCGTCTCATTAACCCCAAAACGGTCACAGACATACTAATACTCAGTTGATGTTACAGGGTGCAGCCGGATCGGGATTGGTTGAATTGTTCGAGGGCGGACAAGGACCAGGATGGCCGACTATTAGATACCGTCACTGTGGACACGTCAGCGGGGTGATGACAAACATTATTATATAAGATGTGGGGGATGATAACGCCGAGAGATCATTATTCATTATATTAGTGTGTTTCAGAGGTAGAGCATCGTTAGTAATATATATCGAGTGTTCACCAGAGCAGTGTTTTAGTGCAGTGCCTTGTGTCCCTAACATATATGAGCTAGAACTGAACATTTTTCAATTCTGAAGAAAATGTTTAGTTCCAGGTAACAATCATGTGATATCAATAAATTGTTTAATGTATTTGCCACTAACAACCTCAACAACATAAATGAAATATTGCATGTCATTTTTGAATTACATTGGAAGTAAGTTTATTGTAACTTCGATATATATTTTCCAAAGCGAGATCCCCAAAATCTATTTATAGTATACCTGTTCAACTACAGATATTTTTTATGATCATATACATTTTATGAAGTTTCTGATCATTGCCAACAAATAACAATTTTCAAATATTTTGCAGTATGTATTCATATTCATCAATATTCAATAAAAAAATACATTGCATCCGGTAAACTAACCATCATCCAAATCAAAAAACTTTGAAAACATTAAACCAAACTAGAAAATAATGTAAAAACAATAGACCCAACTAGAAAACTTCGTAGAAATGAAAAACTGAACTGTAACACAGTGAAAGCAGTAGAATAAACTTGAAAATATATGAATAAGCTCTATAGTGTAGCCGCTGAAAAGATAGAATGATCACGTGAACGGCACGCACTCTTTGAATTTTCCTCTTCCCAATGTTACAAGTCCGATTTACACCACTCAACAAAAACGTCGCATTTCCCTGTTCTCCCATAAACTCTTGGGATGCTTTTTGTGTTCATTAATTTTTTCCTCTACAGTTATACATTTTTTTTAAATCTTTTTCTTGGAGGTGAAAGAGTGGTTCCATCCATTTTATTTGATCAACGTAACACACGTAAATACAAAGCACAAATGAGTACAGTACAGTTTAGAAGGCGTGGCTACGCCGCGCAGGGCGCAGGCTATATATAGATGCAGGCATTCACTGTTCACGTGTCCTTGAATTCTATCTTTTGAACGGCCCGACTATAGCAATAACTTTTTTTTAATTGTTAATGGAGAGTAATTATTTCATAGCATTGTCCATTTTCAATTCTTCAAAAAAGATTACCATGGAACCACAGAGTAAAAAAAAAAAATAAGAAAACTGTAACTTTAATCGACTACGGAGTTTTTTAAGTTAGTTCCTATTCTTCTGTCAAAAAATAGTTGTTTATGATTGGTTAGAACCTTTGGCAACATTGCTCGTCGGGAAACACTTATTCGAGATCCTCCCTGACGTTCAAGAATACCGACTTTCGTTTTGAAACGAGGGAGTGGAAACAAGTCGAGGATCGCTCCCTGGAGAAGTTTCTATTCTATCCGTTGGGAATCTGGGCCCTGGAGTATAAGGTATGCCTTACAGTGACATGTACGCAAGCGCAATAGTAAACAAAATTTGTTAAGTTATAACGTCGTACGTACATTGTTATATAGCGCTAAGGTATAACGTATACGGTATACATTCTACAAGTTTGCAATAACTTTCTAATATAACTGATAACTTGATCATTGTGACTCACTGTTTTTGTCGCTGAAGTTGCCTTCTTTTGTATACAGATTTTCAGTGGATTGCTCCCTCAAACATAAACAAGAAAATTAATTTATTTGTCGGTCAGTTGTTTATTTGAATGACAAAGAAGTGGTTATATCACTGCAAGCGCTGCCGTTTGTTGCAGTGCCAGATTTATATTTTTTACGAGTGTTTGCCACTTTATTTCCGCTGCCTCATGTACCTTTCTGAAATAATAATTTTCCATATGTAGTGAGAATGGAACTATAAAGTTAGTTGAAAGAATGAATTATAGTCATTAAGAAAGGGCATTACAAAACAAGAACTACAATTTTTTACGGGACTTTTTAGTAGCAAAATCATATAATATATCATAGTTTATGGTGTTCAATATATCTGCTTCTAGTATACAAAACCATGAGACAACCAGTGAACTTTTTCGACTTTTAATTTTCATCCTCTGAAATTGAGGGGCCAATTTATCTGTATTTCAGTCCTTATAGTAGCTTTGAGAGGGCCAGCTTTGGGTTTATTACAAACGATACCCATAGAACAGGAGAAGCAATATCAGGACCTGATTCCTGCACTGCAGTTGAGGTATGGCGATCAACACCGAGAACAGCTGTACCGGGCCCAAATGAAGACTCGCACACAAAAATCAGGTGAGAGTCTGCAAGAATTTGAGGCAGATATTCGACGCCTAATCCAGCTGGCATATCCAGAAGCACCCGGAGATTTCAAGGAGCAGTTGGCTGTGCAGATATTTATAGATGGACTGAGAGACCCAGAAATACAAAGAACTTTACGATTGACGAGTTTCAAGAGAAGTAGCGATGCGTTGGTTCGCTCTTTGGAAGTGGAGGCAGCCCTCAATACGTCGAGGCCGAAAGTGCGTGCAGTTTCAATAGAAGAACCGGAACAACGATTTGGCACAGCAAATCATTCAGTCGAGAAGGTTCTGGAAGAAATCAAATCAATGATAAGTGGCATCAGCACCCAGAAGAAGAGGACATGCTATAGATGTGGCAAACCCGGACATCTTATCAAAGACTGTAGGGTGAGAATGCCATCAAGATCTAGCTCTCCTGCAAGGGTTCCATCTCGTACGCAATCACCTGTGAGGACAAGGTCATCCAGCGAGTCCTCAAATTGGCGACAGAAAAACGAGAATTAGCCAGCATATCGGGGCGCATGCTGGCTAGCAATAACAGAGCTCCCAGGGTCATCCATGTTAACAGGCTGAAAAGAACATCTGAGAGAATTGAATGAAATCGACGTTATATGCACCATAGACACCGGTGCTGCAGTTTCCATGGTACGCAGCGACATTCTTCGGCCTGGAAGCGTAAAGCCTATTTCTTCCAACATCGTGCTTCGGACAGTCACTGGTGAAAACGCACCTATTCGAGGAGAGGCTGAAATTACATTGATTCTTGGGCGACTCACCATTACAGATACAGTTTACGTCGCAGATATAGAAGATGAATTCATACTATCGGAATGGACTTGATCAGTGACTATGGATTTTCATTCGACAATGAGGAGAAGATAATGAGGTTCGGAGAAGAATTTGTTCTTACAACTCCAACGGAAAGGACGATACCTGCCAAACTGCGAAAATTTAAAGCTGTGAGAATTAAGAGTTAATTAATTATATCCTTTTTGTATTTATTGAAATCGAAGCTGAAGAATGTTTGCGCACTTCACTTGAGTACCAATAAAATCAAATATGCATATGATGCATACCTTTATATTCATTACTCATAACCTTCTTCTTGGTATTTTTTGAAAATCTGTAGTACCCATTCGACACGACTGAAGTTGTTTCTGTACCATTTCTGAAAAATCAACAAATTTTGGTACATTTATTACTAGCTAATTTTCATTACAAAACATTAGGGCTAGTACTTTGAAACCTGATTAACAGTCCGTTAAAATAACCCTATAAACCTATGGGTTCTCCTCTTTCGCCAGTACTTGTAAACTTCTACATGGAAGATTTTTAGTCTAGAGCCGATGACACATCTGCATTGGAGCTGACGTGTTGCATACCAATGCCCCACCATCATCCAGCCCAGGTGAGCTCCGTACTGAATTCTCTTAACAGATCCATCAAACTCACAGACGACCACAATGTAGACCCAGCGAGCTGAAAAAACTCACTTCCGCCCTCGCATCCCAAACCACCGGAAGATCTGCCTCCCTTTCATTCGAGGAGTCACTGATAAAGTGAGCCGCCTTCTGACGAAACACGGCATGAAGACAGCTTTCACAGCAAACATCACTACGAAACCGGACACAAAATAGACTTGAACAACACGGTGACCATTGAAGTAACAGAAGAGATTGGGATGGGCGGGAGAACATTCATGTGTTAGCTGCGATGTTCCTAAGATGTACAGGTGATGTGTGATTAGCATAATACATCTATGTAACATCACTGACTGACATCCGGAGGATTTTCCTGAACGACGTTGACCTGATATCGATTTTTCTATGCGACACCATAGAGACGTTAATGAAGACGGGGAAGACGCCCCAGAGTGTTTTGGCACCCAAGATGATTTGCTAACCTGCCATCTGGTCACACTTGTGAGAGTGTTCAACAAAGGAAAAATATAATTGAAAAATAAAGCCCCTATATAGGAACAAAGAATTTGAACGCTCGGTAGTATTGGAAGGGTGGCAACATGCAACCATACAAATAGTCCTCTGTCAAAAGGCGAAAATCGTCAACCGCTGGATGTCGCTGCAAAATCCAAGATGGCTTCACTTTGGGATGATAACAAATTTTTAGCCATTTGATGTAATGGTACCTTTAATTCAATTTTTGCATTCTTGAGGACTTGTACAGTGATAATTACTGTTTGAACGTCTTGAGTTGCTTTGTGCGCTAAGGTAGTTACATGTTTGGCTAGTATTAGGGCCTCATTTTACTCGTGAGTGTTATGGACCGGGAGGTCATGACAGGTGACGTTCCACCATTTTTTCGTGCATGCCTTTTTAAGGCTTGTTAACTAACCGTAAAATATCAAAGTTAGTCGGGGTTTTAGCCTCCCCGCGCGTCCTCTTCATAAGGAAAAACGCTTTTCTTTCTGTAGCGAATTTTCGTGTTTTTCCGTTATATTTTACTGCGTGCCATTGTAAAATACGGAAGTTCAAACTAATTGAAGCTCTAATAATTGATGGTATGCACCCCGCAGCGGCCCAAGATGATCAAAGGGTTAGAGAAACCTGAAAAAAAATTAAAGAAAATTCCGTGTTTTCAAATTGCATGCCGATGTGAAGAATTGAAGTTTTTGTAATAAAAACCCTATGGAAAAATTGGCATGCACCCCTCGTAGGACCAACGGTGAAAAATTTCCGAAAAATTCTGTAAAATTTTAACACCGACTTCCGTGATTCCAAACTGCATGCCATTGAAAAAATACTTAATTCGTACCATTAATCAATAGAAGGAAAATTGGCATGCACACCAGGGTGTTGTAAAATAGAGGCATGCATGACGAAAGTTGCAAAAAACACTGAGCAAATTTAGGTGACTTGTTTTTACATGCCGTTTTGAATTTCAAGAATTTACCTTATTTCAAGTCATGAATGTAAATGGCACGCATGTAACTACAGCTCAATACACAAAAATTGTGAAAAAATTGGATAAACATCAATTTTTTAATTGAAAAAAAAAATCTGAAAAATGCCGTGACTTCTCTTTGCATGCCGCTATGTATTTTGTTAGTAGATACTTTTTTGAGCCGAAAAGCAAAATAGCATGCATGTAGCTTTATGACAAAAAATGTTGAAGAAACAATAAAAGGTCATAAATACAGATCGAATAGAAAAAAATTCGAATTCAAGTGAAATAATGGTCTTTTTTTTAGCTCAGGTATCCGGTTCGTGTGTATGATGCCACAAGCAGAACTGTTTACACAGTTCAGGATAATGCATGCACAATATGCCACTGTTGATGTGAAACAAACCCACACCTACCCCCCACACACACACAGGCAAATTAAAAATAATGTTACGTCCTAGCGCCGGCCCTGACCATATCGTAAACGCACGGCGAAAGGATCGCGCCGTAGCGTCGTCATTTCCAAGAACCCGGGGATCCGTCTGGAGAATTCGAGACACGTCATGCGTCATCGGGGCTTGTCTGGAGGATTCTCGATGGTTACGCAGGCATATATAAGCATCGTGATGTCACGGCGGAGAGAGAGTTTTTATTCGGAGAGTTAGTTATTCAGAATTTGTATTCAGAGCTAAGTGACGAGAATAATTGTTGAGATCTACGTGGAGCAGAGCTTTGTGCGAAGGCAGAATTGTTAGTTCAGAGAGTTTTAGTAGCGAGCGAGAATTTGAAAGTTATCAGAGCGATTTTAGTGATTGTGTTGTATCGTATTGTGATAGAGAGTTATAATAAAAGTAGTTTAGTGTTGTTTGGTGTTTTAATAGACGAACCCAAGGAGTATCGTGACAGTGGTGTCAGAATTAGGATTTTCCCAAGGAAATATCGTAACAGTGGTGTCAGAAGTGGAATTTTTTTCTGGTAAATAAAAACAATTTATGGTGAATACGAGAAGTACATCTTACGATACGATGGAGGACATATTGAAATTAATCCAAAACCAATTCGCGGATTATGAAAGACGACGGCAGGAGGAAAAACAAGAAGAGGAAAAGCGACGACAGGAAGATAAGAAAGAACGAGAAGATGAAAAGAGAGATAGAGAAGAAACACTCCAGAAAATTCTAGAAAATGAAAAGAAAGAACGAGAACAAGGACTCCAGAAAATTCTCGAAGACCAGAGAAAAGAGCGAGAAGCTGAAAAGAAAGAACGAGAAAATGAGAAGAAAGAACGACAATTAGAACGAGAAAATGAAAAGAAAGAACGGGAAGAAGGGCTCCAGAAAATTCTAGAACAACAGAGAAAAGAACGAGAAGACCTCCAGAAAATTCTAGAACAACAAAAGAATGAATTAGAGCAAATAGAAAAACAACAAAAAGAAGACTTCCAGAAAGTTCTAGAAAATCAGGAAAAGTTCTTCGAGCATGTTTCACATGAAACCAAAGTTCAAATGGAAGAACTGAAAGAAAACCTAAAGGTAGAACTGAAAGAAGACCTAAAGGTAGAACTGAAGGAAGATGTCAATAAGAAAGTGGAAACAGTGCGAGAGGAGATGAAAGGACTGGAAAAGAGAGTCGAAAAGCAGATAGCCCTTCTCAGGAACCAAGATCGCCGAGACAGTGTTGCCACGCCAGGAATTTCCGTGAAACCACCGACTTTCGATGGTCAGTCGTCTTGGTCCATGTACCGTCGACAATTTGAGGCTGCGGCAGAAACTAATGGATGGGGCGACGAAGAAAAAGCTACGGCACTGATCGTAGCTTTGAGAGGGCCAGCTTTGGGTATATTACAAACGATACCCATAGAACAGCAGAAGCAATATCAGGACCTGATTTCTGCACTGGAGTTGAGGTATGGCGATCAACATCGAGAACAGCTGTACCGGGCCCAAATGAAGACTCGCACACAAAAATCAGGTGAGAGTCTGCAAGAATTTGAGGCAGATGTTCGACGCTTAATCCAGCTGGCGTACCCAGATGCACCCGGAGATTTCAAGGAGCAGTTGGCTGTGCAGATATTTATTGACGGACTTAGAGAACCAGAAATCCAAAGAACTCTGCGACTTACAAGTTTCAAACGGAGTAGCGATGCCTTGGTACGTTCGCTAGAAGTGGAGGCGGCCTTCAACACCTCGAGGCCGAAAGTGCGAGCGGTAACAATTGACGATCCCGAACAAAGATCTGGCGCTACGAGTGGTTCATTTGAGAAATTTCTAGAGGAAATCAAATTGATGATAAGTGGCATCAGCACCCAGAAGAAGAAGACATGCTATAGATGTGGGAAACCTGGACATCTTATAAAAGACTGTTGGGCGAAAATGTCGCAGAGGATCTGCTATAGCTGTAGAAGGCCGGGGCATTTCATAAAAGACTGCTGGAAGAGAATGACACAAAGTAAATGTTATAGATGTGGAAGATCAGGGCATTTCATGAAAGATTGTAAGGTGAGAATGCCACCAAAATCCAAGTCACCTGCCAGGACGCCGACAAGTTCGCAAGCACCTGCGAGGTCAAGGTCACCGAGGGTCATCTGTGTTAACAGGCTAAAAAGAACATCTGAGAGCCTCACCATTCCAGGGAAATTGAATAAAATGGATGTAATATGCACCATAGACACCGGTGCTGCAGTTTCCTTGGTACGTAGCGACATCCTTCGGCCTGGAAACGTTAAGCCTATTTCATCCAACGTCTTGATTCGGACAGTCACTGGTGAAAACGCACCTATTCGAGGAGAGGCTGAGATTACGTTGATTCTTGGGCGACTCACTATCACAGGTACTGTTTACGTCGCAGATATAGAAGATGAAGTCATACTCGGAATGGACTTAATCAGTGACCATGGAATTTCATTCGACAATGAGCAAAAGATCATAAGGTTCAAAGATGAAGAATTTGCCCTTACAACTCCAACGGAAAGGACGAAACCTGTCAAACTGCGATTATTGAAAACTGCGAGAATCTCTGCACTGTCGAAGGAAGAAACTCGTGTCATAGAGAATAATGTCCCTGAATGCAGCGTCCACTCATCGGATTTCGGACGAGTCCAGGTGAAGACAGAAAAAGCCATCCCTGTGAGAGCCGCCAGGTGTCGCGTTGGAGGTACCAGTGACATATATGAGATGAAAACAACTGGAAGGGCTGACTTGGTCAAACAGAAAGTCAACAATGGCCAAGTCCACTCTATTCATCAACCATCAAGTAGAGTTCCATTCCCTAAGCGACAAGAGATGTTGGAGTGCATTGACAGGAGGAAGGCGCGGCACTATCGAAAGGCAAATACTGGCGGATTTCAAGAAGAAGATCGAGTGTGGCTGAATAACCCCCGTCGTAGGATGAATGATGTGGTGTACAGTGTTCAACGTAAGCCTAGAACGAAAAGAAAAGTCGTACACCTAAAGAGACTGAACGAGATGTTATTTGATCGGGACGATCAAAATTGAGAGGGGGATAATGTTACGTCCTAGCGCCGGCCCTGACCATATCGTAAACGCACGGCGAAAGGATCGCGCCGTAGCGTCGTCATTTCCAAGAACCCGGGGATCCGTCTGGAGAATTCGAGACACGTCATGCGTCATCGGGGCTTGTCTGGAGGATTCTCGATGGTTACGCAGGCATATATAAGCATCGTGATGTCACGGCGGAGAGAGAGTTTTTATTCGGAGAGTTAGTTATTCAGAATTTGTATTCAGAGCTAAGTGACGAGAATAATTGTTGAGATCTACGTGGAGCAGAGCTTTGTGCGAAGGCAGAATTGTTAGTTCAGAGAGTTTTAGTAGCGAGCGAGAATTTGAAAGTTATCAGAGCGATTTTAGTGATTGTGTTGTATCGTATTGTGATAGAGAGTTATAATAAAAGTAGTTTAGTGTTGTTTGGTGTTTTAATAGACGAACCCAAGGAGTATCGTGACAGTGGTGTCAGAATTAGGATTTTCCCAAGGAAATATCGTAACAATAACAATACTTTCATAGTCTCCAAACAAATAAGCCACAGGTGTCGGTTGACGCCATGTGATATATTACTGTAGGTACTTACAAAAATACACCGAATTAGACTGAAGTATGATCAAGATGGCACGTATACTTGTACTGGACAGCTATTTCACTTGCGTTCGACATGTACTGAGACGAAAAATCTATAGGCTCCGTATAGAAGTGAACAGACAGTAAATTCACTCGCCGCCCTATTTGGGTTAATATTCCCATCTCTTCCTTAACGCTCAGCCGATGTATCTGAGGCGTGAGTGCAAGTGAGCCAAGAATGCTCTCAGCCGACACCCTCCTACCGCATATTTGGGTTGATATCCCCATCTCTTACTTAACGCTTAGCCGATATATATGAGGCATGAGTGCAAGTGAGCCAAGAATGCTTTCACCCGACACCCTCCTATCGCACCACACGCTGCCAGAGCCCAGCTAAATATAAAATATTGACCTGATACATCATGCCGACCGGTAGCGAACTTGTTGTTTACTTCTATACGGTGGTATAGGCAATGGCGTAGCGTGTAGTGTCTGTCTATTATATTATTATCGTGCTAGTCGACGTATGTTAGGCCACGTTTAGACTAGAGACCGAGAGATTCGAGTCATTTGAATTGATTTTTTTTACGATTCTTGAATGTTGGACTGTGATAACATGTATGTTATTTCAGCCATCAACTTGAAATAATGTTTATTCAAACAATTTTCATGGAGCTACATGCATGCCATTTCGTATTTCAACTTTAAATAGTATTTACCAACAAAATACAAAGCGGCATGCAAGAAGAAGTCACGGCTTTTTCAGATTTTTTTTTCAATTAAAAAATTGATGTTTATTCAATTTTTTCACAATTTTTGTTTATTGGGCTATAGCTACATGCATGCCATTTACATTCTTGATTTGTAATAAGGTAAATTCATCAAATACAAAACGGCATGCAAAAACAAGTCACCTAAATTTGCACTGTTTTTTTGCAACTTTTATTATTATTTATGATACGATGGGCTTATTCAACATGCATGCATTTGAATTAGTAGATAATTATTTCGTTATAAAATTAATATTCATCCTTATTAGGAGTGATTTGGAATCACGGAATATCGGTGTTAAAATTTTACAGAATTTTCCGGAAATTTTTCACCGTTGGTCCTACGAGGGGTGCATGCCAATTTTTTCATAGTGTTTTTATTACATAAACTTCAATTTTTCACATCGGCATGCAATTTGAAAACACGGAATTTCTATTAAATTTTTTTCCGGTTTTCATAACCCTTTGATCATCTTGGGCCGCTCCGGGGTGCATGCCATCAATTATTAGGGCTTCAATTAGTTTGAACTTCTGTATATTACAATGGCATGCAGTGAAATATCACGGAAAAACACGAAAATTCGCTACAGAAAGAAAAGCGGTTTTCCTTATGAAGAGGACGCGCGGGGGGGGGGGGCTAAACCCCCGACTATCTTTGATATTTCAGGGTTAGTTATCAAGCCTTAAAGAGGCATGCACGAAAAAATGGTGGAACGTCACCTGTCATGACCTCCCGGTCTCTTATAATTTGAACTACTTCACCTACCAACATTCCAGGTCAAAATGCCTATTATAGAATTGGAGCTACGTAGTATTCTGGGTTACGTGGGAAGCAGAACTAGACCGTTGAAAGAGGGTGAAGCTGTGTTCAAAGCAGGGCATATCATTGCATGTGGAGTGGAAAGTAACCATAAAACAATATGATACTTATTTTTGCAAACATCAGCTTTAGTAGAGCATCCACAGGAAATCAATATATTGCTGGCTGCTGAGGGATGGAAATGCCAATGTTCCTGCAAAGCAGGTTTATCTGGGTTCTGCAAACATATTATTGCAACCCTTATATTATGTTGATAAGTAGGTAATGTTATATCCGAAATATTATAAAGGTGAAAGTTGATTTTGATGAAATTTTTGCATGTAATTAGCTTTTTGTGCTGAATAAAGGATCAATATATCAGATTCAATAAAATATGTCACTGATTAGTGTTTCAACAATTGCTTTATTTTTACTATTTGAATAAATTATGAAAAAACCTGATTTTTGTTCTGCAACAAAACCTTTTTCTGTACTTGTACATTGTATAATTCATGAGATACATTACTGAGTATTTTGAAAAGAAACCTTATAAAATATAAGGTTTCTTCAAAAAAAGCTGAAGAATTTCCCACACAACAAACTTGTGTTTCAAAGAGTTGAAGCAATGGATGCTAATGAATCATTGATTTATTGAGTTAAACTACCTTCACGCTGAACTGATATCGCTCGACTCACTATTGAATTCGTTAACAAGGTTATCATTTTCAGAAGAAAATTGATAATGAGTGATGTTAGTTTGGTGTTAGGGTAATTGATTACATAAATGAAATCGTACTTTGCTTTAACTATATATGAATAAATATTATATTATAAAGTCTTGAAAATGGCCTCAAAGTGTGAACTGAAACGTCCACTAAACTTTATTTTCAGGCGATCTAGAAAGTGGAGGCTATTTACAAACACATGTTTAGTTATTGGTTTACTACTTCTCAAAGTATTTTTCCACCTGAGACAAAGCTTTTTGTCGATAATAGTGAATTTATGTAGTGAAATAGTACTAGTATTATACAATAAGCACTGAGACCGAACAGATTTTTCTCGATTTTGAAGGAATACTTCAATGAATTCGCTGCATATTGGTTTGAAAACCACAACAACACTTCACATCTTTCACTCTTAGCACTTGCAGTGCATTAAGTTATATATATTTCCAAAATAGTAATTTTGAATCCAACACTCATAAGGCTGGATTCAGACATATCCGAAATCCGATCGTACGACTATCAAATAGCTTCCTGATTGGTCAAAATTTGAATTCAGACCAATCGGATTTGGGATCTGTTTGAATCCAGCCTAAGACTCTAGAATTTATATTTATTATTCACCTTCCGGTTAGTTCAAAAAAAATATATAGATGGCGTCCACTTTGAAGTTTCAGGCTATAATAGGTACATATTGGCCGGATAGTATTAGTAGCCGAGGCCCGTACATGAAGGGGAAGAAGACGAAGAAGTAATTAACATTGTCATTTGTCATACTCTCATACTGTCATTGTCAATGATATCGAGTGTTTTGTTTTGAATTTTAGGAAAGGGAATATAAACTACATAAAATAGAGTGTGAACGACTCAGGTCCAAAGTTTGAGTTATTTGATTTGACAAATAGTTTCAAATCAATTACTCGGCATGGCTTCGGTCCAAGAACGTCAAATGAAAAGAGATCTTCTGGATAGGTGGTCAGTAAGAGAACAACTATGCCTTGCCTCGGCGGTGTCTCGCTGTGGAGACCAGAATTGGGTAGCGGTGTCGAGAGCCCTCAAACCATTCAGTGATCCAAACAGGCCGGCAGATTGGTTTCATCAGAAAAACTGTGCATCACAGTATAGCCTGTTAGTGGGAAATACAGAAATACCCAAAAGGAAGAAGAGAGCAGCTGGTACAGATACTACGATAGACTCGCCAACAGACAATATTTTACGTAGGTTGAATGCTGAAAGGCAGGCTGAATTGAAAAAAGTTCTTGCTGAAGAAAAAGCTGAGTACCTGAAATTGCAAGAGGATATGGCATTATTGCAATCAGGTAAAGTATCAGAAGAACAACTAGATAAGTGGTGTAAGGAGATTGAAGAAGAAGAAAAGAGAAAAGAGCAGGAATCTGCTGCTCATGTACAATGGATAAGAGAAAGAGAACAGCGCAAACAAGAAGTTGTATGGCATCCCAACAAACCCACTTCTATAACTGGACTCAAACGTAAGAATTCGGATTCTCTTGATAGCCTTGTAGAATCTGAACAGATGGATGAGATACCTCAACAGCAGCATCAGGCATATTCCCAGACATCTGAATCTTCTAAACCTGCTCCTTCTCCATTACTCACCAGCCTGTTGAAGTCTCCCTCACAAGTGCAAAATACTTCATTACTGCATACAGCAATAACAAATCGCCATACTACACCTAGTACAAACACCAATCCAATGATAGCCAGCTTACTCAATTCTTCAACTGGAGTGACTGTAAGTTTTCCATTTTTGTTATTTTTCAGTAGGTATGTCTAATTCTTGCTTGAACATGGTTGACAATATTCCGTGCTGAGTGGTATTGGTTCTGACTTCTATTGTCCGTATTATTAACTCTATTGGAGTCTATTGGGAAAAAAAATATAAATCAAGTCAGGCAATCGAATCCAAAAGAAAAGGTTATCAAAAAGATGTCAAAGAATGAAATTGAAGGTTTGAATGATCGAAGAAAATAATATTGGGACATTGAAAACGAAATATTTGTTTTTTCATGAGTCTTTTTTTTGCAACAGGTTGAAATAGAGTAAATTATGTAGATGATGAAAGTCTGAACCAATACCACTCATGTCTACTTTTATTATTTCAAAACGCTTCAAATTTGTCTATTAGGCATTCCAGATCACGTGATGTTAGGGGGGCAAATACTAGTTTTGCCATGGAAGTCACACTCTTTTGTGAACAACAACCAAAGGATTTTAGGGTGCAGATGCCACTGTATTGCTTCATTTCCTCATTTGACAAGACGTTGACAACAATGCCTAGTTCAAAATTATTTTATTCGGGTTAAAAAAATCAACTTTTTACAAATCCTTTGAAACAAAACACATATGTAGAGGAAGGACAAAGTATAAAGTGTAAAAAATATTCAACTGATCCTGAACTATTATGCCTTATCAGTTAAATAAAATATTTTGAGTTCAGTGGGACAGCTGATGCACCAATTGACACTATCTTGGGACAAAAAGGAGTTGTTCTGAATAATTTTAATGAATTAAATGTTTATGAATCATATAAATATACTCGTAAATATAACAATAGCAGTTTAGATGGCAAGGTTAAAACCCACTATTCACAAAATGACACACAGTGACACACAGGCGCGTATACAAGGGGGGGTAATTACCCCCCCACGAATCGAAAAAAAATCAGTGTTTCAATCAAAATTAACAATAAGATTCACAAAATGAATCTTATTTCATTCACCGCGTAAGTAATTATCAAAATGTAATCATCTAATTTATTTCTTCCTAAAAAAATTCGCCTACAGCGCCTATCTATTCACTATCACTCTCGCGACACGAATTAACCCCCCCCCTCATGGAACAAAGCTGTGTACGCGCCTGGTGACACATGCGAGAGCACAATGTCCGCACCTTATGGAAGTTCTTGATTATTTTAACGAATTCTCAAAAAAATCCGGAATTTTAGACCAGAGATGTGATTCAATTTTGAATTATTTGGTGCTGGAATATACAACAAAAAGTTTCTGTGGTAGACAAGTGCCAATCATGTTCAGGGAAATATTTTTTTTAGCCCTATAGGAATAGTCGGAAAATGTACCTAATGGTGTGAGTTATTAAGGAAAAATTGAGCCGACTGAGTAAAAGTACCAGAAGGAGGGTGGTAGTATGTAGGTGGATATTTGTTTTTTGCGATTTGCGGCAAAATTATGCATTCTATCGAAAAAGTTTAGACCCGCTTCACAGTTCGCAATACCTATTGCGGCAATTCATTGCAGCAAGTTTTATTGCCGGCAATTATAATTGCAGGTCTACTTTATACTTGGAAATATAATATAAATCATTTTCGTCAAAAACGTGCTGTCATCAATCAGTCCTACCAATCTCTCAGGTTAACAGAAAATAAAAATTGGAAATTGTACCTAATCTTCGAATAAATTAAGTGAAATGGGTTTGATTTCCTGTTGAGAAAGGAAGAAAGATGGTGGCATAGCCTAGCTAACCCAAACTATAGTCGGGCCGTTCAAAAGATAGAATTCAAGGACGCGTGAACAGTGAATGCCTGCATCTATATTAGCCTGCGCAGCGTAGCCACGCCTTCTAAACTGAAATAAATGAAGAACTGTTTACACTGTACTGTACTCATTTGTGCTTTGTATTTACGTGTGTTACGTTGATTAAATAATATGGATGGAAACACTCTTTCACCTCCAAGGAAAAGATAAAAAAAAACATTCAACTGTAGAGGAAAAAGGTGTAATAATGAACACTTATAAAAAAGCATCCCAAGAGTTTATGGGAGAACAGGGAAATATTGTCGAATTCACCGCTGAGGCGACGTTTTTGTTGAGTGGTGTAAATCGGACTTGTAACATTGGGGACAGGAACATTCAAAGAGTGCGTGCCGTTCACGTGATCATTCTATCTTTTCAGCGGCTACACTATAGAGACAACATGGGACGATTTTATCTATTTTTATGGAATTTTTGGTTATGTGACTACCTAGTAACATTTAATGGAGTTGGCAATATCAAAAGTATCCAAAATATCACTGGAATTGCACCGACAATCAGTATTGAGGCAATAAATTATAGGTCCGGTCCCATTTTCTGCTACAGCAATAATCATTGCAACAGCTGATCAAAGTGTTCTTACAGCGCATGTGTGCAAGAAAAATTGCTGCAATACTTTCAAGGCTTGCGAACTGTAACGCGACCCTTTTGTTTTTAATTTATGACTATCATCATAAATTTATATTATTATGAAAAACGGTGAAAATGTTTTTTTTGTGTTTCAAACAAGCCCAGATTTTTTCAAGGTAAAATCTTCAATTAAAGTTGTTTTATGAAGAACAGGAGACCTTATTTTCTCTCAACAATTTTTTTATTTTTGAACTTTGCCTTGCTAATTTTTTTCTTTGAAATCACAACTCAAATACTGTATTGAATTATAATATTATTAATATACAAAAATATCGTTTAAAAGCGAAAAACCAAAAAAATGTTCAATAAAGTCATGATTTTGTTCATTATGAATATTCGTTTACACTCTGGAAGAGCGGCCATTTTCATGTTATACAAGTAATTTACATGTACTTCATCTTGCAGTAGTCCAGCCGTCACTGCTAAAAATATGTGATAAATCAATAATATTACAAATTAGACAATGAAAAGCTTTTATATTCGTAATAAATATAGATTATTCTAGAATTTTGTAACTCAGATCACATAAATGCTGAACACAAAGAATACAACAAAGCCGATATTAATTATAGTTATTACATCTCTAATAGTTTTGAACCCAAATCAAATGAGCATTGTAAATTTTTTGCATTGTTTTTCTGGTTGCGATACATACACATTCTAGTTCTGCTGGGAAAGAAAATTTATCAATTATAAAAATATTATATGTGTCGGATATGTGATTACTTGGTTTTCTGGTTGAACCGCATATGCAACCGTTATTTTGTCTACTTTTCGGCTCCCACAATAACAAATTTTCTCAATATCCCACTTATTTGACTGCGAAAAACAATCTTAAACTGAAGGAGCAACTGAACAACATTAATTTTCAAATACAAAAATAGCCTCTCAATTTTCTGAAATCATTTTGGAAAACGCAAATAATGAAAGAAGCCCAAGAATAACATATAATATGTTGTTATCCTCGGATAGGTAATTTCATGCAGAATGCGAAGACATACTAATATACAGGGTGTTCTATTGAAAAAAATGCATGAACTTGTGGCCGTCATGGCTTCATATAACTTTCACTGGAATGTTTTTCTCATATATTCTCGCATTATAAAAACATATAGCAAATACGCACAATCGGGATACCCTGTATACTACTGCCACATTTGCAAGTGAATCAATATAACTCAAGACTATAATTGAAGTTTTTTCACTAATTTTGAAAAATTTTGAGCCAACAATTGATTTCTCTGCTTGTGAGCCGTTCAATGTTATTTGATTTTTGTTCATTTTATAATAACAGTATATTTTTTGATGACTTTTTAAAATATATATATTAAAATATTTCCTTGTGAATTGGATTGTTACCTTCTATAAAAAACTATATGATGAATTTCTTTTAATCATATTTCTTACAGATATTCCACAGTTTATAGAAACAAGTTTAGATAGGCAACGGTATACCTGTATAAACCAAAAACTATTCGCCACATTTATGTAGCTGTTGTTGAACCCAACCATACAACAAAATTGAATGAATCACAGAAAACTTTAAGTAATAAAAATTCAGAATTCTGTATTATCGGCAAATTTTTCATACTTGGATCGATCGATAAAAATCTAAATATAATTATCTATCTCAACATATAACTCAAAACACAGCATTTTCTTCGGAAAATATGGCGCAACGTACCCTAGGACGACCATTTTCTTCAACTTACCTGGAATTTTAGGCGAAATGAAAGCGTTATTAAATTTTCTTCAGTACGTGGAATTGTTAAATCCAAAAAATTATCTTTGCGCACAAAATCTGGGTTGGGAATTTGGTTCCGAGCAAGATTTTTATAGTTTGGTCCTTTCACAGATTACAGAAACAAGTTCATGAAGGCAAAGGCATACTTGTATAAACCAAAAACTACTCGCAGCAGTTATGTAGGGGTCAACAACCTCCCAACTATTCAGCAGAATTGGATGCATCAGAAAAAACTGTAGAATTTACAAATGCTGAATAATATATTATCGACGAGCTGATGACGGATTTTCCATACCTGAATCGTTCGATACAAAGCAACCAATAATAAAAATTTATCTCGTCTCCAATTACAACACATCTCCTGTGCGAGAAGCAGTTTTAATCAGAATATATGGCATCACGTACCCTAAGACTATGCTTCACACTATTGTCATGTTCCGTTATTCCTGAATAGTACTGTCCAGCTAGTTCAGTCGTTCCAACTTTACTGACATTCACTGGCAATTATTTCGCGCCAATTTTTGAGGTACCCTGGTGCTACTGCTGCAGAACTGGTCCTGTAGTTCCAGTATTCCCCAAATTGAGTTAGGTTAGTTTGTGTTCGAATCTCGGTTCGAATAAACGTCAACGAATAACAGATTAAATTTGTTGTCAGATCATTGCAATTGCAGAATTATCAGAAATGTTTCGAGATGTACTGCAAGATATTTGGCTACAAGTTGATGCTGAATTGAAATATGAATCCAGCAGATCAATAAAATCTGCGGGAACCATATTTCTCGAGATTGCAAGCCTTACTCACTTACCTGAAATGTTGTTTGAAAATCTTAGGGGCGTAAAAACCTACAATATTTTAAATGTACCCTTCTATTCTTGGTATGTTTTCTATACGACCTCTAATTTTGTCGAGGATTATAATTTCAGTCATTATATTTTCTAAAGACTCATTATCAGAGCTTGAGCTCTCTGAATAATCTATTTCCGTATCGTTATTGCTCAATATTTCCTCCAATATTCAATTCATATTGAAATAAGATAGGGTACGTCACACCTGTCACCGCTGACAGTTCCTTTGACGGATGTCCGATGGCGATCCGTTCCGATATCATCAGCAGTAGATTACTATCACTGCAAAAAGCATTCCGAAAATGCTTACTGTGGCCAGTAATACCAGCAATATCAGAACATGACATATACAAAATTTCAAAATCATAGGACTTTGCCATTCAGTATCTTCACAGGCAGCTGTTACATTCCTAAATTCATTTCTGTGTTCTGTGGGATGATCTCTCAAATCTTCCGTTGTGAAAGTAAAAGGCGAATATTACCATTCGTTATTGAAAATGAATCACTTTGTACATTATAGATATTCCTTACCAAAATCCCAAATTGAGGCATTGAATACAAAAAATTTGTCTATGTATTGGAGCTAGCTGAAATACAGGGGTCACCATTTAAAACGAAACAGATGACGCCACGCCTATTGAAAAAAATCGGTCCTACACGTAATTACATTGGTCAAGGGAGAGGTTTTTTGATACGCTTCTAACACTGCGCGTTAACCCTCTAAGAAAGGTGGGACCAACAGGTAAGCACGTCCGCCTATCAAGTGGAAGACCGGCCGGTAGGGGTTCTATTCCCCGCCGGGCCATCGAGCTGGGATTCACATTAAAAGGTTGGGCCCCGTTAATCCATTGCTCGCACAAGTTACGACTTCTTAGGGTCAACGTTCGTCAGCTGGTTAGCGGAAAAAACAAACCAACAAATAAAAAGATATATTCAATTCTCCTTCAAATGACGTCTCATCCGTGAAATTCGGTCAGAGTTTCCGAGATAACTATCTAATTTTGTAATGGGTTTTCTAATTTGATTATTAGATTAACAAAATAATAATGATGAAATGTAATGCAAAACGTACGTTATTATTTACAAAGATTTTCAAAATTATCCAACGGAACGAATTGTACAAGAATGCCGGCTGACACCATACATGTTACAGGCAGTTCGTGGAAAATTTCAATCACACCTTTATCATTGCATGGAAGTCGGTGGTGGTCATTTTGAACATGTGTGAATGATTACTTACGTTTTGTATTACTTTTCATCATTAATATTTTGTTAGTCAAATAATTAAATTAGAAAAACCATACACAATTAGATACCTATGTCGGAAAATAATTGACCAAATTTCACAAATGAGATGTCATTTGAAAGAGAAGAAATAACTACAGCCTATCCAATCCATCCTGGCAGAAACTCAGATACATTTCCAGTAGCAGCCTGGTAATGCAGACCTTAACGACAGTGAATATATATATAATAGGTGTTTTTGTATCTTAGTATACTTCACAGAGATTGTTGGGCAAATACGTTATAAGTTATGTGCCAAGAAGGATTGTACCTTTTTGAAAAAGGTATCCATCGATTCCTTATTCCATTTGAAGTAGTAAGGGTTCCTAGAGGGTTGAAGTTGCAGTGATAAAAATCGTATAAAAAAACATCCCCCTTGATCAATGTAATTACGTGTACGACTGATTTTTCTTTAATGAGCGTGTATCAGATATTCCGTCTGTTCTATTTTAAATGCTAACTCCTGTATATGGATCACTCAGTTGGTCTTGAAGTGGACACATTCAACACACACAATAGACATTATTGATCAGCCGAACAATGTCAAATCAAATATTCAGCAAATTTTACAGCAACCCATTTTCCATAAAATGGTGGTTGAAAATAAACCCAAGGAAATCGAAACTTTGATCGATTCTTGCGATGAAGATGAAGAATTGACCATATATATATATATATATATATATGTATATATATATATATATATATATATATGAAAAGACGAAAACTAGTTTTTTTCTGCATATCTCTGAAAGTGAAACGACTCGATCTTTCAACATCATTTAACCTCCAAATATACAAAACATTCGTTTTTACCAAAAATTCGTTAAGATTCATTACATACAAATGCAAAAAATGCAAATGAAATAAAATAGAAGCAGACACACCAGTGAAATGTATCAGGTTATTGAAGAGAAAAAAAAAGAGAATTTCTGGGTCATTTTTTTATATAGCATCAAAAAGTAAAATACGACATAGGAGTACAACATTTATTTTGAAATATCTTTTTATATGATGTCATTGACGCGGTGAAAAATCAATTGGATTAACACCAGCTATAAAAAAATATCAGCTACTCTGTAGAATGTCGGAGCATATAAAACGTATTACGTATATCTTTTGAATATAATATATTGAAAAATTCACAATATTTTTTCACATGAAATTTGGTGCGGTGTCCTTTTCAGAAAAATATTGTTTTTCAGATTTACTTTGAAAATGTCAAATTTCTTCATTTATTTTCGAATGAAACTTCTTTGTTACTGTATATTGTTTGTTGTCATTGCATAATTTTAATAGTTGACTTGTGATGATTCAATTCACCGCCGCTATTTGGAAATAATACAAACTTTCATATCACCCTAGGAAACCTTTCATCGAGGTGCAAATAGAGATGGGAAAACAAAAGTGTGAAAATGTACCCCCTGTTAAGTTTCAGTAGCTTTTCTTGACTATATTCTTTATTTTCGCAATTTTTTATTTTTGCAATTCATTAAAATCTACCTTGTTCATCACGGAACTGAAAATTTTACTTCTGACTAGATCTTTTTCAAGATGTTGAAAAGTTATCCCATCAAGTCACAGACTTTGTGAATTTCAAATATTGATACATTCAGAGTGGAACGTTTTCCCTAGACTACTGGCTGATGATGGATATATTGTTACTGTTTGAGATCATAAGCAAACAAGATTGCTTGAAATCCAACATCTTTGATATTCTGATTCGCAACAGAAATATCGTCCTATAATATTCCATACACATTCATTGTATATTTTCTTTTTTCCTTATCGCTGGGAAATTGTAAAAATTATTTTGTATTTTGATACTGTTTTTCTCAATGAAAATCCACGCCCAAAGTTATTTTAACAAAAAAATACATGAAGGATTTCAGTCTTTACTTACGTGATTTTGGTATTAATAAGTAGCAAGTGATTTTTTCTGTCTGTACATATTTTTCGCTCTAACGGTCTTGGCACTTACTGCTTTGCTAAGCCAAAAAGCGATAACTTAATTAAAGTGACTTTCCAGACAATCCAGATTAGGTATATGACCGCTTGATATTCCACATCTCCTCAGGGATAATTGCTTTTTTGTGAGTTTATATTGACTTATTTGTATCCATATTTATTACTCGTGCTACTGACACATAATTTCTCAAAATTCGCGATGCCATCATAAACAAAGTTTTTATGTTCTTTTGCAGATTACTGGTAATATATTTTTCATGACTGAAGGAATCAGAATTCAACAAATTACTAAAATGAATCGAACATAGATTGGCGATTCCCCAGTAATAATAATTTTGATACTTTGATTATTGAATTATATGATATGATTTACTCCAGTAACTCATAAAGTCATAAAATAATTTCTTCATGGTAGGTGTCACCAGGACTACAGCAACTGGTCAGTACAGCATTAGGCCATGAAGCGAATGGCGGGGAAGAGCAACAGCAGCAACCTATAGGAAATGACTTATTAGACGATCCAAATATGCCGAATATAAAAATTGATGATTTAGCAAACAGTATATTGGCCGCCCAAGATGGTCCTCTGCCTGAAATAAAGAAGGAGGAAGTAGACGATATCATCTCAGAGATAATAGAAAACGCCCACGATATTGTAACCGATCCAGAACAACACTTACAACTAGATGGAAATGGGGATATCAACATCAATCTTGGCCTTGATGATTTTGACGATGATGAGGAAGGAATAATCCAAGAAGTTGTGCAGTCCAAAGAAGTTGTCCAGGAAGAGGTGATAACGGAAGAGAAACCTACAACACCTGCTGTTGTTGATCCATTTGAGTTCCGAGAGGATCCCGTAATTCACCTGGAACCTACTACCAAAGTTTCCAATATGAAACAGGATTCCAAGCAGTATGTTCCTCATTATCAGCAACAACCACAACTTCCACAGCAGCAACCACAACAGCAACAGTCTCTTCCTCCAGACGTGGCAGAAGAAATCAGTGAAAACAGACAGAAAGAAATCTTAGAAGAAACCAAAGAGGAAGAATTGGAAAATGAGGTGATTCAAGAGGTCAAGGAGGAAGAAAAAGAACAAGAATCCACAGACCAACTTGGAGATGATTTGGAAACCGTTGAAAAAGTAGGTTTTTCCTTTCAATTGTTTGTTTTGATGATCAATTTTGATTCAGATTAGTTTATTAAAATTTATTGATAGCTGTGCATTTGTCTCTCATCCATCAAATTTTCCAGTGAACATTCCCTGAAAATGCATACGTTGGTCATGATATAATGTGCTGCCGCCCATCCTTTCTTCTGAAAAAACTGAGTCATAAAGGTACCAAGTGATGAAGCATCTTGGCACTTTAATACTATTCTTGTCAATTGAAGTGTTATGAAACTGTGATATGAAATAAATACTGATACTTCTAAGGAATTTATTGATGAATGACAATTTTGTTGATTCGAAATTTATATTATATCTATTTTTAACATTAAGAATATTTTATTGCCAATATTATATTGTTACAATAAATGGAAAAACTCTTGATGCAAACATACCACAGCTTGAGCTATCATGCCCTCCTAAGGTAAATAAGCATAACCCGGTTGGAGTGATTTCTGTGATAATTGACTTGGTGATTATGATTTCACGATTTCTCACGGCATACCAATTTCGATGTTTTCATGTTCATATTTAGTATTATTTTATTTTTGAAGGAACTTTCGATCTTCATGACGCAGAAATAAATTGAAAATACAATTTTTTTGAGACAGGTGTATTCAGCTTAGGACAGCAGAATTCCTTTGGAAACATTGGATCTTCCTTGTCTCGACTCCAAATCATTAAGCCCTCAAATTCATGAGCGAAGAGAGAAGCATCTCCATAAATACAAGTTACTAGTTGAATTGAATATATTTTTAAGTGAATTTGATGAGTTGATGCCACTTAAGTGTAGCTATACCAGTTGAAGTTGAGGGGAATATTACTCATACATTACTTTTGCCAGAATAGAAATGGTTTTCTGATAAGACCACATAGACCTAATCTCGTCACCTTGTTGGAAGCACAGTTCTACAGTCATAATCTTATTATATTTACCTACTCGCTAAGTCAAGCCGAATAATCCATAATCTCGACTTTTAACATAAATTTCGTTCGCAAGTCCGCCTGAAGATATTTGAATGTAGGATTGCAAACAACTTTGAGAAAGCAGTGTCGATGGTCAAGTGAAGAGAAGCCATCTTCACAATCGAGCGAACTACGGTTCTAGGACGGCCAGCAGCTGGGATTTTTCATTTTCGCTCGGAATGTGAATTCAATGTGTAAAACGCGAATTTCTTGCTTTAAGCAAATGATGATGCGACTGACTGCTACCAAAACTGGTAATCTGTGTGTAAGTCTCTGTCTGCTCCTCTTGCTAGGAATCGCATGTTAAAAGATGAGACCTCGTGAATCCTCAGCCTGTACTAGTTCCCACCTTTGAGGGTTGCCATTCGTATGGGTACTACCGCTGGCTAACTTTTTACTATGAAGTTCTTTTCGTCTGTCGTAGCACTATCATGAACTTTTTCAATTTTCTTAATTAAAAACATCATTGATAAGCAAATATTCAATTTTCTGATTCACAAGTAATGGATATTTTCTATTATCAATTGTTTTTTTTTAAACTCACAAGTCCACAGATCATTGTTTTTTTTCATTATTTTCTCTTGCTTCCAATATTGGTTTCAACTTCGAGTCTTTTACTTCCTTGAATATCTCTTTTATTGATTTTCAATTTTCTCCCGTCTTTTTGCTGCTTTCACCATACCATACTTATTTGAAACGTCTTGCGAATTGCCCAATTCTTTTCCTCCCATCCATGTTATCAAGAAAACTTTATAATTTAGGTACTGCAGTTGCAGTTTTTTTCAGATATCTTTAATTTCAGCATATGTTGTATTTTGTTTGATAATATTCACAATCTGGCAACACCGTAATTGGAACAAACGTGACTTGCCTTCTTATCCTGTCGAGATAGGGTGATTACCGATAACTACTCACCCTCATTTTGAACTCGTGTCATATGTTATGGGTGATAATTTTTTTATCTCCCTTTACCTCTTCGATACTCTTTATTATTTATTTTTCACTACAAATCCGATATTTACTTATTCTTGCTGGTGCAAATTAAATGGCATTCAATTATTCTAAAGCAATGTTGCCGCGAAAGTGAAAAATTGAAGCCTTAGATATATCTATGGAGAACGCATTCTATCTTTGTCTTGTTTTAACTTGTATAAAATGAAACTATCATTATGCCTTTTTCACCTTTAAGCTCTTTCCTTTTTATCTAATTGTTTCTTGGGAGGCCATATATGTTACGTGGAACTGAATTTTAACCTTATTTTCTCCAAATCTATGTGAAAAAAAGGAAAACTTCTGTAAAAGAAGTAATATCAAAAAATTTTAATTTTGTATATAGTCTTTGTTGATTTTTTTAAGTTAATTTTTTATAGAAGTTACAATTCTTTTATTGATTCAGGGAAGTAAAAGCCAACAGTTTCCCAAAACGTTCTCTCCACAAAAATATTAATTTTTGCAAATGTTTCCTCGAAACTTAGTACCATTTGGAAGGAAAAGTATTTTGAGGTAGAAAAGTATTCATTTGCCAAGAAATTATTATAGTGTTCCGTGAAGTAATTAACTGAAATTTTTCTGTCAGATAAATGAAGAACTTCTTACTGATACCGTCAAAGTGGAGGATACTCCTGTACCTGGTTCTGTGGAAATAGTTGAGGTAGTTGGTACAGAGGAAGCAGAAATTGATAAAGAACTGAATAAATCTCAGATACAGGACATCGTACATTCTATGAAGTTCAATGATTCTGAAGACCTCAAACCATCATCAGCAGAACTAGAAGAGGAAAAAATAAAAACCGAAACAGAGGATTGTAGCTTACCGGAAAGTAAGGATACTGCATCTATTACAACCTTCGAAGAATCATCTGAGGCGTCTGATGTAACGAACGATAACAAGAGAGATGTAGCCTCGAATTCGGAAGAGCAAGAGGTAACAGAAACGTCTACTGTCACACCCGATTTTACAGAAGGACTATATGACGAAATGAATATGGAGGTGAAGATTGATAAGAGTGGAAAAGCAAAGAGAGACTATTCAAGGACGAAGAAAAAGGAAGAGAAAGGTACTGTCTCATTCCATTTATTTTTAATTACCTATAATACATTTGTTTTTTACAACTTCAGAACAGAAAATCTGGGATGGTTTAGGACATATGTCTGCATATCTAGGTAAAGTTTGTCCACACGTTGATTCTGAATATTTCTGTTTTTTTCTTTTTTTTTAATATAAAGAAAGAATTCGCCATACATTATCTGACAATACATTATTATATTTTTCTGATGATATTAATATTACTTTGTCGATTCCACTTATTTTGTAGTTGTCTTCGTTTTCTGGCCAAGTGCAGCTTTCTTTTACACTGGTTTCCTTGAGACGTTACTTGTCTTCGTCTGATAAGAATTGTAATCATCAGTTTGGTGTTAGAGTGATTGATCAGTGTCTTGAACAGTCTCATTTCGAAGGTTCCAATTTCACTGTATATTACAGTTGACTCATCAAATAGTTCTAGCTGTCTTTTTCAGGTCTTTTTTCAGTTGATTCTTCCATCTTGGAAAAGGTACGAACTACAAGGTTGGTTGAATTAGACAAAAGTCGCCTATTTGAGATATTTGCAAATAACTAGAATTGTTTAGTTTCGTTTTTTTTTCTTTACCGCGTTCATATCAAATACTATGAAAATATGTCACAGTTCACAGTACTGTTTTATATTTGTTATAAACTGGTAGAAACTAATTTTCAATGCGACGTTTCGTTCATTGAATTCCATCACTAAGTTGATTTTCCCAAATACGGACCACTAGTTTTTTCATCATTTTTAGTAACCACTAATTGTAATAAAATCAGCTATGTATTACAGCCCTTTCCAAAGAAAAAAATTATCAATGTCTGGTTATACAATTTTCCGTCAGCGCTGTGTCAAAATAGTGAGGGCCAATATTTTCAGTATGTAGAACTCAAAGACATACATTTACTCCAAATATCTGAAGAAAATGTAATATACCAACCAACAAACAGAAGAAAATCAACATTGAAATACTTCTAAACATCAACGTCTTTCATGATTTCTCATTAAATGTTCACGTCCTCCATTGTTCCTAATCACTTATGGTATCTGACTCTGACAGCTTGTTGGAGTGTTTGGTTGAATTTTTGAACTAGGCATTCCAGATCACGTGATGTCTGGGGGGCAACTACCAGTTTCATCTTGAACCATTTCTTCATTGGACAAGATGTTGACAAGTATCTGGAATGCCTAATGTTATTGAGGTTACGGAGTTTGAACTGGTGTCATCAATTTCATCATTATGAATTTTCATTGAAAATGAATTACAGATTATCAATTGAAACTCTTCCTAGAGATCAATTACCCTAATACCAAACTGATATTTTTGCACGCGACGCGCGTTTCGCTAACAAGGTTAGCATCAGTATAAATACTTTTCTTCGGGCTTGAAGGCCGTCGTTCTTTGGAATTTCTTCCTAACGTTTCGCTAGCGCGAGTGGCCAGCTTCTTCAGAGGCTTACTCATATCCGATGAACGACGGCCTTCAAGCCCGGAGAAAAGTAGTTATACTAATAACCTCTGCCGCGAAAGCCTTAACCATTGTGTCAAGGTTAGCATCTTCACGAGGATAACATTTATTCTAAAATATAATTATCGAAAACCTGGATATGAATCGTTTTCAGCGGTAGAATGTCATATTTTAATTCGGATTTTTACATGCATTCTATGAAATATTTCAGAATTGTATTAAATGAATTTATAGCCTACCTAATGAATTTTGACGCCATATCTTACATCTTACAATTGCTAGTATCTCCACTCTTTTGTGATTCAACGTTATTTCAACTAATTCTTCAGCTTTTGCTTGAAAGTGGTTGACAATGTTCCTTGCTGAATGGTAATGGTTCGGACTTCCATTGTCTTAATTTTTCTTAACTCTATATAAACCTGTTGCTGAGAATGGAAGAATTAAAATGCAAATCAAGTGAGAAAATCAAATCGAATTAAAATTTTTGCTCAATAATGAAATTAAGAGGGCGCCGTGGAATATGTTTGAAATAGATGGCGACTCTGTCGTTTTACTTTGGGTCTATTTAACGTGAAAAATACTTCAATTTATCTGTTGGAACAAATGTGGTTGTTTCCTTTATTTTATAACATTATCTTAATGCATTTTGTTTGCCATTACAACGTTAACTCTCGTTTTGATTCGGGATGAAAGGTTTGAATTGATTCACCGTTTGTAGCAGTTCTGCTATGAATGTTTATATTTCAATTACACTGATCATGATCCTGAATGTATTCCTGATCGAGTATCGTCATACTCATTACTGAAAAACAGCCTGTTTCCACAAATAGTAGCTCCGAAATAACAATGATTTTGCCGCCGCTTCCAAAATTACATCTTATCAGCGTTTGAAACCAAAGTGGTTGATGAATACATCAGCAGTAGTTTGGACACTCGGCAACAGATGACGCTCTGCATATACGCCTTTTCAAATCTTTTTTGTCGTCTTTCATTTTTTAATGTTACAGGAAAACAATAAGACATTCATGAATGATAAATTTGATGTCTTTAGCATTATTAATCATTGAGTACGTTTTGATTAGACTAATAGACGAATCCGCTCCTTGAGGATGAATTTAAAAATACACTAAAATATTCCTCTAATATTTTCGAAAGAAATAGAGGAATCAGTTAGAAGTGCGGTATCTTTGTAGTCACCCTCACCGCCTCACCCTTGAGGAACCCGTGCGGTCATAAGCCGCGGCGGAATCTTTCTTTGACCTGCCTACTGTTCTATTTTTAATTCTAGTGTATTCTCGCCGCATAGTATGTAGAATTTGTATTAAAATTTTCTGAACTCTGGCCTCATCTATTTGGACGATACTAGATTTTATTTTTATGATTTTAATAAATTCAAGACCGGCGTACAATACTTTCAGCTTTATAAAAAAGAACGTATCTCCAGAAATTGATCTTTCCTTTGATGCAAAATACCTAGTTCTTCTAGTTTACTGTCGAATTGACTTGAATTGATCCTAAAGATAAGCGAATTTCAATTTACAGTGGACAATACACATTAGACACAGCTTGTAATTAAAACTGAGAAGACTTAAAACACTTCGCAACAAAAAAAACCTATTTGTTTACGTTTTTTTGTGGCCAGCTAACAGGTCAATGAAATTATATTTTAAACTAGAGATCGTACGTAGGTCTCATATTCATCAATAGTACGCATTTTAAATAAGGTTCTTTCCAGATCAGTAGATCCGAAAGTTGAAAAAAAACTGTATTTCAGTAGAAGGTGGTGAAGAGGATTAAAATTAAAAACTGAGTTAGTTTTTTCTTTGGCTTGAGAAATCAATTGGAAAATGTCAAATTTGTGGGGCTCACAATAATATCACGTGCCTACTAAAGTGCGGCTCAATTTCACGTTTATATTATTCTGGTATTTCAGTGTATTGCATATAGTTTAGGGCTCACATATACAGGGTGTAACTGAATAAGTGTAAAACATTTGAGGAGGTGATTCCTCATCGAAAAAAAGATAGGATCTTTCATATAAAGAAACTTCATTGGACCATCCCTTGTTAAGATACAGCCCCTGAAAGGGGGTACATAAAATTTTTATAACAATTTTTTTCACGAGCGCTGAAAAAGTTACAATATTGAAATTAACCTGATGTTTTGTACTACCGAAAAGACACTTAGCCAGTAATTTATTTGGTTTACCCCATGGTTGTAAGGGGTGGAAAACGCAACCCCTAAAATTTATTTTATTTATTTATTTATTTATGTAACTTTTTGTTTTATTATTTGTTCACCATTTAAAAATGTATTTCCGATAGCCTGTTTCATTCTGAACAACAAATGTCTCTTGGGTTTTTTGCCGAAAATAAACCAGTTTGCAGCAAAAAATTATTTTACGAACTACTACACAGATACATCTTCATAAATGCGAAAATACAAAACTAATCTATCTAGTAGGTCGCTATTAACGATACTGACAATTAAATTGGTATGACGCTGTCATGTCAATTTCAATATTGTAACTTTTCCAGTGCTTGTGAAAAAAATTGTTATACAAATTTGATGTACCCCCTTTAAGGGGCTGTATTTTTACAAGGGATGCTCCAATGAAGTTTCTTTATATGAAAGATCCTATCTTTTTTTCGATGAGGAATCACCTCCTTAAATGTTTTACACTTATTCAGTTACACCCTGTATAATTCAAAAGGCAAAAATTTTCAAACACCCTTGGTTATTTTGATTGTTTCATGTTTGATTTCAGGTTTCGATATGTTGCTTGCTATAGAGAAGGCCCAGCTTGAAGACAATGAGTTGACAGAGGAAAATTTATCAGACAACACGACAGACAACGAGAAAAAAGAAGTCAAGCTAAAAGTAAAATCAGAAAATGAACGATCTAATAGTCCTTGGACGGAGGAAGATGATTGCGCTAGTCGCACCAAAAGGAGATATTCTACGCCTGCAACTCCTAATGATTCTGTTCCGAACTCTCCTGCTTCAAGCTCTGCATTTTACTACGAAGATGATAGAGACTACCGAAATTGGAAAAAATCTGTGATGTTGGTTTATAACCGCTTGGCTACAAATAAATATGCTTCACTGTTTCTGAAACATATAACAGATGATCAAGCGCCAGGTTAGTAGAAGAGTCGATACTTCATTACTAGCAAATATGCTAAATTACGTTACATTGGGGCGATCAGTGTCTTCCATGTTCATTTCCATATTGAATTCGGAAACTATAAAACATCTTGATTTAAATTGTTGCACTGTTGTTCAAAAAATTTTGAAGTTGTGATGAATAAAAATGTCTTCTTTTTCAAAATTTTCCAAAAAAATTTTTTTTTCATTAATTTGGAAACAAGGCATTCTTCTATTGCTTCAACCGAAAAAACAAACTCCCAGAATGCTTCCTTGCAGAATGCAATAAGAAATAAGAATTTGGTGGCATTTTCCCTCTATTTAAACCAGTTTCATGAAATATGTCAGAACTCACCAACATTTTTAGTTCAGCACCTAAGAGACAGATGGTAATAGGGCATATGGTTTCGAAAAGTAGATTTGATTACTGAATCGCTGAAAAGGGTTCTTATTTTAATTGCATTCTTTAATGAGGCTTGCTTAGACATTGGCATAGTCGTTACAACGCCTGATGCAGATACGAACTTTAATGAGGGTTCACATGCAAGATAAATTTTCATTAAAACATACTGTAGCGCCTTATTCGGATTAGTTTGTCACTTCGAAGTGAACGCTGACCTCAAGTAAATACATAATTCAATACATAATTTACCCTAAAAACCTACATATCATATTTCAAATACATGCATCCACATAATAAAATGTCTATATGTGAGTGTGAATAAAAAATATATTATAAATGGAATATTCCTACGGGGATATGTTGGGTTCGACCCTCCACTGCAATTCCCGTATATGTGGAATGAGAGCAACTTACATTCATGTTACACCCAATTGAAATTCATCCATTCGAAATTGAATTGCCATTTGTAGTTGCACTCTACATCATTCTGATCTATTTCATTATGGAGCTCCAGATTGATTTTTCTACTCCAAATTAATGTAAATGGAAACGAAGCCTTGTGAATGAGATTACTATCCAAATACCAGTAAACACTCCGTGCTAACGGGAATATTTTTCATATTCGTTAATGCATGCACAAAAGGTAAGAGTTTTTATAAACTCCTGATCTCTGCCTGTAGGTATGATTGGTGTTGAATCACGTAGAAGATAATTTTTTGTGATCAATTTATTGTTATATACTCAAACAATATATGATTTTATAACAACTGTATTAACAGCAAAGACTTTCATACAATGAATATATTTCTTTCTGTGAAGAATGATTATTTACTGACAATTCACAAATGTCATCGATTATGTCACACATATTTTTGTTAGTACATAGCATTTTCCCCCTTCCAAAAAAAAAAAATATCACAAATTGAGTCTATTGGGGGTTTTGATAATTCTACCCGATCTAGTTACAACAGAAGTTTGAGGGTGAATCTCGGGAGTGGGAAAATCGTCATTATTATTGTTTTTTATTTCTATCTCCGACTTCCGATGATCATTATTTTTATAGGAATCGGAGTCATCACATGTAATTCTTTCAGCATTATCAACCTTCGATGTATTGAGGGGTACATCAACTATGGAAACAGAAGTATCACGGATTTTAACCATATCTGATGACTCTTTTTCATTTGTTACAGAATATAGCATTTTCCTAAGTTTAATACTATCTGCATGTACATGTTTTATTACATCACCCAACTGTACAAGATATGTACTAGGAGATAATATTTTTACAATCCTACCGGCTTCCCAAAGTTTCGTAGTATTGTTGTGTACAAGAACATTATCATTCATATTGAACAGTGAAGCCCTCGAATTTTGCAGACTCTCACTATTTCTGAAATTTGTTGTATGCTGGGAAGGCTTTATCAAGTCAAATCTAGTCCTCGGTCGTTTCTTGAACATCATTTCGGATGGTGAAACACCTGTTACACTAGAGGGTGTATTTCTGTAGGTGAATAAATAATTATGCAATCTGACCTGAACCAAATGTTCATTAATAAGAGACCCATTAGTGTTTATGAACAAATTCCTTATCAAACCCTTTTTTATTGTTTGTACAGCTCGTTCAGCTGCCCCATTACTTTGTGGGTGATAAGGAGGAGATTTCACCGAGCATATTCCGTTTGATTGGCAAAACCTAACAAATTCCGTCGAACTAAAAGGCGGACCATTGTCAGATATTATTTGAACAGGAAGACCGAATGTTGCAAATATTTCTTTCAGCGCTAATATTGTTTGTTTAGCATTTGTGCCCTTGTTCATTAATTTTACATCTGCCCACTTAGATTTTGAATCTATCAATATAAGAAATGTGTATCCGTTTTTCTGAAAAAAATCTATGTTGACACGATAAAAATTATATGGTGCTGTTGGCCACGATCTTAACGGATTGGATTTGACAAAATTTTGTGTTTTTTGGCATATTTCGCATGAGTTGATGAATTTTTCGATTTCATCGTTAATTCCCGGCCACCAGCAGTAAGATCGAATTAACATTTTAGTACGAACAATTCCGGTGTGCTGTTCATGAAATAGTTGCAAAATTTCATTTCGGAGTGAAGAAGGGATCACTACTCTGCTGCCAATAAGTAAACAATTTTTTTCAACTGACAAATCATGCCTTCTTTGAAAATAGGGTTTCAGCTCAGAATTGTCTATCGATTTAGGCCAACCTGACAATGTTAGATCTAAAACCTTCACTAAAATTCTATCTTTTTTTGTCGCTTTCGAAATTTCCTCACTGTTTATTGGTATTTCCTCAACTAAGTTGAACGCATATAGTGATTCTGGGATGTTGGTTCTACTAGAAATCGGTAACCTCGATAAACCATCCGCATTTGCGACTGATGCGCCATTTTTATATTCGATCTCGTAATCATACCCTGATAAAGTTATGGCCCAACGCATTATTCGTGACGCGGCGGTTACTGGTATGCCTTTATTGCTGCTGAAAATAAATTTTAATGGTTCATGATCACTTATCAATATGAATTTGCGACCAAAAATAAATTTATGGAATTTTTTTACTCCAAACATGATGGATAATGCCTCTCGTTCTAAATTCGAGTATTTTTTTTCTGTGTCTGATAAGGTACTAGAGGCAAACATTATTGGTTTATCATCACCATCTATGCGATGACTTAAAACTGCGCCTACTCCGTAACCACATGAATCGCATGTTAAATAAATAGGTAATAATGGATTGTACAGGGTAAGCACATGATTTGATGTTAATAACTCTTTGCTTTTTTGAAAAACAGCTTCACAATCTTGTGTCCATAAAAACTCAGTATTTATTCGACATAGATCATAAAGTGGCTTCAATTGAGCAGACAACATTGGTATGAATTTACCGTAGAAATTCAATAAACCTAAATATGACTTGAGTTGCGTAAGATTTTGGGGTGACGGTGCTTTTTGTATGCAGTCTATCTTTTCATTTGTAGGATGGATTCCTCGTGCATCAATGATGTGCCCCAAAAATTCAATACTCTTTTCATAAAATTTACATTTCTTTTCATTGACAACCACATTATAACTTGACAAACGATTCATTACTTTTGATACATAGTTGTGACAATCCTCTAAGGTATTACCAAAAATAAGAATGTCGTCCAGATAACACTTCGTATTTGCTATTCCGGATAACATAGTATTCATTACAGTCTGAAATAATCTGGGAGCTGAACTAATCCCAAAAGTTAAGCGATTGAAAGTAAAAAGACCTAAGTGAGTGTTGATTGTCAACATTTCTCGTGACCTGTCACTGACTAGTAATTGTTGATATGCACCTTTCAGATCAATAACCGTGAACCATTTATTACCACTCAGACTTGCAAAAATATCCTCCGGTAACGGCAGAACACAATGCTCAGTTTCTATAACTTTATTAAGAGTTTTTTTAAAATCCACGCAAATTCGAATTTCCTCTGTATTTTTTTTCGGCACAACTACTATTGGACTTGCCCAATTACTGTGGGAGACTTTGGTTAAAATTCCGGCTTTTTGCATTTTTATTAACTCATTTTCCACTTTCGGTTTCAAAGCAAAAGGCATATCATATGCTCTATGGAATATAGGTTTAGCGTTCTCTTTTAAAACAAGTTCCACCTGAAATTTTCTGATATGAGAGTTATTAGATTCCTTGAATACATTTTGGTACTTATTTTTCAATTCAGAAATCAGTTGCAACTTTTTTTGTTCCTCACCATATGACAGTGCTGGATATAAATTTGATCTGATAGAGAAACAAGCTTCATCTACCAACTTTGGACTATTTTGACTTGACAAAGTCCCTATAGTGGAGTTTATTGACGTTCTCCAATTTGGGTTTAGTACATCTAGCCAATTTCTTCCTAATAGAGGTGTGAACCTATTTGGGCTTTCTAAAACCACGAAAGGTAAAATAACAGTTCTTTTTTTATGTTTGACATCAACAAAAATTTGTCCTACTATCTTGACATTTTCTCCAGTAACGACTTTCAGTTTGAAATTGACAGGTTTCACTATGACATGGCTGAATAATGTTTTAAAATCATCAATATGCAATACTGACTTACAAGCACCTGAATCAATTTCCATTACTAGACGAATATTTTCTATAAGCAAATTCACCTTAACACTGTCATTAGATAACTTATTCACGGATCCAACATCAATACTCTCCTGAATTATCACTCCTAGTTCGAGTGGATCGTCTTCATCCTCTTCGAATGGTTCATTTTCAGCTTCCTCTTCCTCTAAATTATGGACATGTGATTTGCATAGAACTGACTTAGCGGTATGACCCATATTACCGCAGGCATAACATTTCCATGAGACCGCTGGGCACGATTTATCATTCCAGTGAATTCTTAGACATCGTTTACATTTACTTTGATTTGTTAGACGTTGCTTACTTGCGTTAGACTGACTTGGTGAAGACTGTGACTGACCTGACGAAGACTGAGTCTTCCACTGTGGCCTCTTATTGAATTCAGCAGGGTTTTTATAATTGTAGTGCTTACTGTTAATGAGTTTATTCACCTGTACTGTTTCACTACTCATTGCTCTAATTTGACCCTCTGCTAGTTCCATGGCTACAGCAGTTCTATAAGCTGTTTCCCAAGTTAAATTATCTTCAGATAATAGTTTCCGCTTGATAGCTTCCGATCGCAACCCGCATACAAACTTATCTCTCAATGCATCGTTCAAAAAAGTGTTGAACTCACAATGCTGTGACAGGCTTTTTAGTTTAGCCGTATAAGACTTGATATCCTCATCAGACTCTTGCTTTGCACTATAAAATGTATATCTCTCAGCTATAACTAACCTTTTTGGATTATAATGGTTTATTAAGGTCAATTTGAGTTCATCATATGACTTTGAGCTAGGCAAATCTGGAGATAAGAGATTTTTCAAAGCCCGATAAGCTTCACCGCCAATTAATGTTAAAAACATCGACTTCTTCTTGTCATCCTCAACACTATTACACGCAAATAACTGCTCCATCCTTTCCATGTATGATGAAATATCGGACTGACTGGGGTTGAATGACTCGATGTTTCCTATGAATGCCATAGTTTTCTTCTTTTACTACTTCACAGACTTGTGGATTCGATTTCCGACGTCGCCAAATTGTTATATACTCAAACAATATATGATTTTATAACAACTGTATTAACAGCAAAGACTTTCATACAATGAATATATTTCTTTCTGTGAAGAATGATTATTTACTGACAATTCACAAATGTCATCGATTATGTCACACATATTTTTGTTAGTACATAGCATTTATGTGCCAAGCACATGAACTTTGAATCAAGTAGATACCATTTTCAGAATATTTCTACACAAATAGAGGGAATAGAATTTAAAACACCAGGATAACAATGAAATAACTATAGAATGAGCTCATCAGCTTGCTGGGTTTGAGAATGGAATGAAATTTCACTATGAACCAATCTCTGTTTGTTTAAAAGTATCCTATAATGGCTACTATGTGATTCAGCGTCCATTCAGCAGGGAAGGAGCTGTTTTCTTATTCTTATTTCTTTTCCTCTTCCAATCCATCAAGCATAAATGAATTATATACACGTATCAATACAAGGGCGGTCATATATCTTAGTTTCAGAGGGGGTGATTTTGTACAATTAAACATTAGTCATCAATTTCAATACAGACAAAAAACGCAGAATGGGATCGTTCATATATTGAAAATAGAAAATTACAATGACTCGAATGAAATTATTAATGAAAACTAATATTCTACATACATTTCGTTTCACCCCACTTTTAGCAAAACGTTCTATTTTATTGCCTTCCTCAATAATAATGTCCTTGTGGACATGCATTAGTGCTGGGCCACTTAATCGTCCTTCAGCCAACTCTTAAGTCTTCACAGTCCTGAAAAACTCTTCTCTGCAGATGCAACACTCACTGGAAAAGTACACAGTATTTTTAATATTTTCTGAAAAATTGGATACATCATTTGATCACATTGGTTGAGAGCATTCAGTCCCTCGCTCGGAATTTCCGATTCTCTGCTGTGTTTCCACCCCATTTTCCTTGAATATATCTATGCATTGAAAGTTGCCTTAAGCACGTCTCCGAGTCTCTCAAAGAAACTTCGATATTCTGCAAACAAAATTTCTACAGCAGAACGGATGCCATCTTAATCTCAATATGGTAGGAAAACATATTTGCAGATGAAATGAATCCACGTTTTTTTAAGGAATATAATATGTCATCCGAAAGAATTCTGTGGAGAAATGAATATCTGGATCAATTTATTCACTCGTGGGTTGCATAAATCTATATTCAAAATCTCTAGACACATTATTTCTTTAAGCAAAGCATTGAAAATTGTTTCTGAATTCATATCCAACTTTTTTGTTTGCAATAATTTGCTCAGAGGTAACGTTCTTGCTTAATTAAACAAAACAAAATAGTGACTCAATATTCCAAATATTAATTGCAATATTCCAAACCAGATTTTTATGTGGGACAAATAATATTCAATAGCTCCTTCAATCAGGAACATCTAATCTGAAGAATATATGGTCTGTTCACTGGTATTATGATTCATTAACATTTTTGCAGATCATTTAATAGTTATATTATGCAACGATCGTGTAATGATGGTTATTAATACATGAGCATAAACCGGGATACGAAACGAGCCGAAGGTGAGTATGGTTTATGCGAGTGTATTAATAACCATTTCATGAAAGTTGCATACGCTATTTTATCTACACCCAATAAATAATGAAGAACTAAAAATATTATATTATTAGGTATTTATATTGAACACAATAATAGTAGGTAATCAATCGTATTTATTTGAAAAATTCTACAAAATTATAATTAATGATATAACCACGGAAAACAAAACAATGAGAAATGAAAAGAAAAAATAAAAAAAAAATTCTGCCGAGGTCGGAATTGAAACCCGGACGTAACTAATCACTGCCGGCGCCATTGACCACTCTGACATGAGAGCTCATATAATTTGGTTGAAAATAAAAACATATGTCTTGCATTTGTCAAATGAAAAATATAAATCTTTTGATTGTATTTTTTTCTTGTCTAAGACATTTGTGGAGGGTCGCTGGTAATTCTTCTATATCACTGCTATAAGACATTTTCATACGATTATCAAAAATTGACTAAATTCTTCAAAAATTCAATACCTATTGATTTTGACAAACGTCAAAATGCAAAGCTTGCTTATCATGCTTGATTGAAAAATAATGGGTTTCTATTGGTTGAAAATCTGTATCGTAATGAAAATCTGTGTCGTAATGGATTTCATTATAAAACGGGTTGTGGGCATATAACTGTATTATTAGAGCACGGGTGTAGATAAAATATATTGATAGGCCATAATAGTATCTTGTGTTACTAAAACCAGTTGATATTTGATGCACCTTTCCTTTCAGGGTATAGTAGTACAGTCTATCGTCCAATGGATCTTCAAACCATCAAGAAGAATATCGAAAACGGTACGATACGAACAACTCTGGAATTCAAGAGAGACACGTTGCTGATGTTCACGAACGCCATCATGTACAACAGAACGAACGAAACCATTTACAATATGGCGTTGCAAATGCAACAAGAATCCCTCGAACCGATACAGATTCTGTTGTCGGCAGAGAGTCACAATGATGAAGCGCCACTCCGAAGAGAAACGAGAACCAGCGAGTTTGGTACGAAGAGAAAACGCACCTTAACAGATGAGACTTTGCTGAAGGTCAAAAAACGAAAGGAAGATTAGCAGGGTTATAGGCATTTTCAGGGGTTATTCGGATGAGTCACAAGATTGGATAAAGAATGCCGCGTAAGTTGTATATTGAGTTTGTTTGAACTGAATGCAATTTGTTTGTTGGATGAAATTGAGAATGATCGATTATATCATGAAAGATTTTCAGTTGTTTCGTAGATCTCGATAATCCAAATAGATACATGAAACATTGCAATAAACTAACAAAGTGATGTATAGCTAGATATAATGAGGTAGTCAGATCAACGAAATCCTTTCGTATGTTGAAAAGTTTTCAATGTGTGATAAATGAATCAACTCCTCTTTTGAATATAAGTATATATTATGTAAATAGTTAACACACTATGTATTTGATACATGCGAAGGTATCAATAAATTACTTTTTTATTACTTTATTGTCTCAATGTCCCAAATCAGTTCTAAAACCACTCTGATAGTGCAATGATGATGGTCATTCGTATTTAAAGAAGGCATATCTACCAATGACGCAATATCAACACTAACCAAGGATATCTATGCAAGCATCGACGAAAGTGTGCCCACTATCTGTATATTTCTTGATCTGGCCAAGGCTTTCGACACTGTAACCATACGCAGTTGTTGAAAGTCTTGGAGGATGTGGGAGTTCGAGGACGGTCACTTGATCTGATAGGAAGTTATTTGTCTCATCGCGTACAGGCAGTTAAAATTGACAATCATACCAGCACGGAAAAAGAAATTCAGTATGGAGTACCTCAGGGATCAGTGATGGGACCATTACTGTTCTCTATTTACATAAATAACCTACTATAAATTCTTCTGGAAAAATCTACAGTTTCGCTGATGATACAGCAATCTTGTACTCTGCAAATTCGTGGGAAAAAGTAAAAAAAAAATGTGAAAATGATCTTAGCATCTATACTAAATTGGTTCAACCACATGCAACTTACCGTCATTTTCAAAAAACCTTTTTCATGCCATTTGCTTCCCATGCGTCGTCGTTACCGCAGTACCGAACATCAACAATTGACAATCAGGGTGATATGATCGAATATTTCCATCGTATGTCAAAAATCCCATATGAAGCGGGACATTTTCGATCTATTACAGCGATAAATTCCCGGCGGGACATTTTCGGGCTGGTAAATACCCGGTAGGTATCGAAAAATACCCGCTCGGTCCGTGTATCTATAGTATAGTGTAGTATAGTAAGCCTTCGGAGTCGGGCTCTTTCGACAAAATATGAAAATAAACTCATGCAGTTTTTAGACAATATGCTTTCATGGAAAATTATCGGTAATTTTGAAGCACGAGTGCAATTACTCCCGATATCAAAACAGCAAATCACATCAGATACCTAGGTATAATGATCGACAAGCATTTGAGATGGGACGAATATGTCAGTAGTATAACAAAAACCTTGAGGTACATGATATCCAAATTCAAGCAAATTAGAAATTTTCTAGATCAAGAACAATTGAGAACAGTATATCACGGCTTAGTTGAATCACGAATTCAATATACTGTTCTCAGTTGGGGTGGCATCTTACCATCACACTTGAGAAAACTAGAAATACTTCATAAGAAAATATTGAAAAGAATATTCTTCAAACCTTTGACTTACCCTACTGTGCAAATTATACCGTGGTGCAAATATATTAAGTATTAGAAAATTGTATGTTTATAGCATCATTGCATATCTCTACAAAAATAGACAAACACTACCAATAATTGATCATAACTATGCCACTAGAACAAAATTTCAATCTACCACAGGCTAAAATTCAATGAATATGACAAAATAAACAATACTAGAAAAACAATGGGCCAGAGATATATGCAAAATATAAATTCGCTCCATAAATTGTTACCGTCTCCTCAAAAAACGTTTTAAAACTTTTTTATTGAGCATAGATTCTGAAGAAATAAATGATCTTTTTCGATAAAATGAAATGAAATTGTTGATTACCTGGTAAAATGGACCTAAATGTTTTGAATGAATGGTTTTATGCCTGTGTATGAGGGTGCTTTTAATAGTGTATATGTGCATGTGTGTATATGTGTATATATGCGTATAAAAAAAATATGTTACTGCTATATGAATATGTTATAACACCAATTTCCTTCCTGTCTTGATTTGTATTTCGACTCAGTGATCAGTATGTCAACTTATACAACCTACTTGGTTAATATGAGGTTCCTATGTTTATGATTTTTTTTGTTGCTTATATTTATTCAATTGTATCTAGCCGTTTTCTCAATAAACATATTATTATTGTTATTTGCCGTCTAAACAAGCCTAGTCGGGTCCGTACTCCCCACTGCCCCGAGCCAGTGGGCGGACGCGCTAGTATAATTAACCAGTGACCACTCCCCGCACCGCGGGGTAAGTGGTCACTGGCTCCGAGAATCATGAGTCCTGAGCAGACGCAACGAACCGAGAATAACGGCCTTCTGCATGCGGCCGGCCAAGATCTCTGCCGCATTACGGCATGCCGGTATGATCTTGAGCTCCGAGAGTAGCATTGGTCTGGAACCATCGAGAACACCTATAATCAGAACCACTAACTTGACAGAATAGTCTGGGTGGAGCCTGCGGAGTTCGTAAAGTAAATCCGGGTACTTTGTACTTTTTTCCTCCTCTTTTCGGACGATATTCGTTTCGGCAGGGGCCGAAAACTCAATAACGAATATCGTCTTACTTCGGTGGTCGAAGAGGACTATATCAGGCTTATTGGCTTGTATTTGCCTGAGGGTGGGAAATGAAAAGTTCCAGGAAATTCGACACCTTTCATTCTCCACAACGGACTCAATATCCCCTGGAGCGCAAGGCAGCACCGGTGTCCTGTCTATTTCATACGAGTGCCGAAGAAAATAGTACAGCACTCGTAAGGCCGCGTTATGGCGATGGATATAGGCCGAGACCGCATAAACTGCACAAGATGACAGCAAATGCATCAAAGTCTCGGGCGCCTGTCGGCAGGCCCTGCATCTAGTATCAGCGACCTCTATACCCATCACGCGACTCCGGTAGACTAGGGTGTTGAAGACACCGTCTTGGCACGCCATGATGAAACCTTCAGTCTCCGACTTCAGCTCACCTGACCTGAGGAAGGCAAATGTCAACTTAACAGACAAGCCATGGTCCTCGATGTTCTTAAAGAAGACTCCATGCATGGGCTTGTCTGTATGCAGCTGCAGCATTTTAGCATTCTCTGCAGCCTTGATGTGAGCTTTTCTCCGTGCGGGCTCCCATTCGGTGACAGAAAGTAGGTTTACACGCTCGGTGTCGAAGACTATACCAAGTTCATCAGCAGCGCGCCTAGCTGCCTTGAATAAAAAGGCTCCGATTCCTGCATGTTCATGATCTCGAACCATGCAGTGTAGGGGATCCGAACTCCTGATGACTCTACAGGCTCCATCCAGTACCATTCTGTTGTGAAGACATTCCAAACTCAAAAGTCCACAGCCCCCTTGTTGTCGAAGGAGATATAACCGTGGAACGGACGATTTGGGATGCATGCTTCTGTGCATATGCATCATTTTGCGAGTCTTTACGTCGAGTTGCCGCAACTCTTCCTGAGTCCATTTGACTACTCCGAAGGAGTAGAGTAGAATCGGAATGGCAAGCATGTTGGTGGCCTATACTTGCCACGGAGAGCATTTTTCACCGAGTCTACCTCTTGGGTGTGGCGTTGTTCCACACCCAAATAGGTGTATGTCTCTACGGCATTCAAATGATGTAGAATGCTTCCGTCTACGAGTTGGGCATCCTAAGCGAAATCCTCGCATCGTATCTCTTTTGAGATGAACCAGTACAAATTTGTCAATCCCGAATTCCATACCGACAGCATGCGTGATACGCGCAG
>JAVJAQ010004938.1:0-15693 GCA_032362365.1 Zygogramma bicolorata | reverse complement strand
GTTGAAACCCTTACGCTTAAGCGTGTGCCGCCAATGGTTGTTGATTAGTATCGATGAACGCTTTTGTCAAATAATTTTCTTGGTCATTGTCATTGTGTAGTATTTCCACAATAGTTTCTAATAAAATATATCTACTACTAAATACAGTCCACTTTATCACAAAGTAGTGACCACCCCAACATATTTTTGGTGCTTCGAACCGGATGATTTTGATGCCAGAAAAAGCTTTGCTCTGGTGCTTGCTGTTACATGCCGGGTGGCAACTTTTCAACGAACAATAATTATAGTGTGCAGCGGTACCTCATCAAGTTTCTGGATTTCTTCACTGGAATGAGTAGAACTACAACAAACCTGTGAGTCCTTTCCAATTCGTCACTATTGTCATTCCTGTCCATTAGAGTGCTTTCGATTTTGAATCTTATATAACTACTACGTTTTTCCTGTCTATTTTACTTGAATATTTTCGATTTTCGATAGATTCAGTATTGACAATTTTGAACAATGGCCAATTCTGATGATTTAAGTGCTAAGCGAATGAAAAGAGGCCAAATTAAAGCCAAATTAACTAGATTCCATACATATTTTGATAATTTAAATCGAGATGAGCTCACAAAAACCTTGATTAAAAACTTGGAAACGAGATTATCGAAAATAGAACCTTGCTATGACGAATTTATAGATATTCAAAACGAAATTGAATCCCTTATCTCCCAGGAAAGTGGAAACTTGGAGGATGAGAAAAAAGAAAGATCGGATTTTGAAAATTCATATTTTGATTTAATCGCAGAAGCGAAGTGTGTCTGTGATACCTTTTACGAAAATCAAAATACGAATAAAAAGGCTGAGGCCAATTCTAGTAATAATAGCTTTTCATCTATGAATAATTTCCAGCTTCAAGTTCCCATAATAAAGTTGCCAACTTTCGAAGGAAAGTATAGTAAATGGTTCGAATATAAAGAATTATTTCTAACTCTTATAGAGCAAAATCAACATCTATCACCGATACAAAAGTTTATTCACTTGAAAACCTCATTAGGGGAGGAACCATCAAAAATTATTAAAAATTTAGATATGACCGGTAGTAATTACAAAAATGCATGGAGTCTATTGATCGAACGTTATGAAAATAAATCGTTGATGATTGATAATCACTTAAAAGGTATTTTCGATGCGCCCACAATAAATAAAGAATCCTTTGTTGAACTACGTGACTTATATGACAATATAAAAGAACATCTTCATTCTTTGGCAAATCTAGGAGAAGCTGTAGAGTACTGGGATAGGTTGATAATTTTTATCTTGACAAGGAAATTTGATAATCACACAAAGCGATATTGGGAGTCGTATAAATACGAAGGACAGCTGCCAACCATGACAGATATGCATAACTTTTTAATTGAAAGGTGTAATATTCTAGAAAGGTTAGCTAATGATAAAAATAATATAGAAAAGTTCAATGGTATTAAAAAAAACCTGCCTAATAAAAAATCTACAGTTAGCAGCAGTTTTGTCTCAAATACCTCTGAAGCAAAATGTTATTTTTGCGAACAAAATCACACTATTTATAGATGTCCTGAATTTTTAAAATTCCCAATCAATCAAAGAATTTCAGAAGTAAAGAGACGAAAATTGTGTATGAATTGTTTAAACCCGTCTCATTCAGTATATGATTGTCATAACAAACGATGTTTTAAATGTAATAAAAAGCATAACACTTTGTTGCATTTGGAATTTCTAAATCGATCAAATCTAAACGATGTTTCGCGAAAAGCAACGGTGGGCGGTGCTAACGATGCATTAGAGGAACAGCGCATTACCGGTACTACACTGACTACAGAAAACTCTTCAGCTTTAGACAGGCAAACATCTGCAAAAAATGAATCGTTGCCGAATGTCTCAAATAGTTTAAGTGCAACTTTTTCTGATTCACTCTCTCCAGTGGAGGAGAGACAAGTGCTGTTATCCACGGCGGTAGTATATGTAAAATGTAAGGATACATTTATAAAGGCTCGTGCTCTTCTGGACAGTGGGTCCCAGAGCAATTTTGTAACCGAAAGATTCTGCACTAAGGCTAACGTGAACAAAATACCTGTCAATCACACAGTTCAAGGTGTCGGTCCGAACTCAATTAATCTTAAACAAAAAGCGTTTTTGTCACTTCAATCTTTGTACTCGAATTTCGGAATAACGGCTGATTTCTTAGTCATTAATAAAATTACGGAAGAACTTCCCAGGTTGACTTTTGATAAATCATGCATTCAGATACCGACAGATTTGAATTTAGCCGATATTAATTTCAATATTTCTACAGAAATAGATCTCTTACTTGGTTCAGAAATATTTTGGTCTATTATTATTTCAGGTAAAATAAAACTAGGCCCAAATTTACCTATCTTACAAAACTCAAACTTCGGGTGGATTATTGGTGGAAATTTAGGAATTTCAGATTTACGCAGTTCTGTAAATTGTCATACGTTTGACATAAATAGCGATGATAACATTAATTCTGACATCCAGAAGTTTTGGGTTTTGGAAGAAGTTGATAAAAATAAACATAATTTATCAGACGAAGAAAAATACTGTGAAGATTTATTTGAAAAAACTGCAAAACTGCAAAACGGTAGATATACAGTGCAGATACCTTTTAAGCCAAATTTAAATGAACTAGGTAACTCTCGCGAAATTGCTCTTAAAAGGTTTTTTAGTCTGGAAAATAGGCTTTCAAAAAATATTGACTTAAAAATCGCTTATGTTGATTTTATGGAAGAGTATAAAGCCCTGGGCCATATGACCAAAATTGTAGAAATACAAGAAAACTTTGATGAAGGTTATTATATACCTCATCACGCGGTGATAAAGGACAACAACCTCACTACTAAATGTAGAGTGGTATTCAACGCCAGTTGCCCTACAGACAATGGACTTTCTTTAAATAATTTGCAATACCCAGGTCCGGCTTTGCAAAATGATATCTTTGAAATATTATTACGTTTTCGCAAGTACTTGTTTGTTATTGCAGGAGATATAGCCAAAATGTTTAGGCAGATCTTAATAGAACCTAGTCAACGAAAATATCAGAAGATTTTCTGGCGATCAGACCCTCACAATGAACTAGAATGCTTCGAGTTGAATACCGTCACTTATGGAACGGTATCAGCCCCTTACTTAGCGGTACGCTGTATTCAGCAAGCATCGAAAGACTATTGTAGAGAATTTCCTACTGCTAGCAAAATTATAGAAAGAGACTTTTATGTTGACGATATGCTCGCAGGAGCGGATACTCTTCAAGAAGTTTTAGATATTCAAAGAGATGTTGCTTTAATTCTATCTAGATATGGGTTTGAATTACGAAAATGGATTTCCAATAGTCCGGAAGTTCTTGATAAAATTATCACTAACGATTCATTAGACGTCAATGTTTTACCTATCGGAGAAGATGTTAATAATAAAACTTTAGGTGTCTATTGGAATGCTAATTTGGATATTATACAATATTCGGTTAATATAAAGCCAGACGAAAACGTCAAACTGACTAAACGATATATTTTATCTTGCATTTGCAAAGTATATGATCCTCTAGGTTTGATTAATCCCGTTATAGTGGTTGCAAAACTCATAGTCCAGGAATTATGGAAACTTAAAACTTCTTGGGATGCTGAAGTTCCTCAGAGTATTGCTTCAAAATTCAACCAATTCTACAGAGATCTACCTTCAATTAATTCCCTAAAAATTCCCAGACATTGTATTTTTTCTGATTATATTTTTCTTGAGTTACACAGTTTTTCAGATGCCTCAGAGAAGGCCTATGCAGCCGTTTGTTATATACGAGGATTTTCACCTAGTAAAGGTTATTTTTGTAATATGATTTGCTCAAAATCTCGCGTAGCTCCGTTAAAGCAAATAAGTTTACCTAGATTGGAGCTTTGTGGTGCGGTCCTTTTAGCCAATTTAGCCAAACGTGTAGTTCTTGGACTAGAAATTGATTTCGGGGCTAAGTATTTCTGGACGGATTCCACCATCGTTCTCGCTTGGTTAGATGGAGAGCCAAGTAGATGGAAAACGTTCGTCGCCAACAGAGTGAGCGAAATTCAAAGTTTAACAAATAAAGATGAATGGTTCCATGTTCGTTCAAACGAAAACCCCGCTGACATTTTGTCACGAGGTATTAATGTGCAAGGAATCATCGATTCCAAGTTGTGGTGGCATGGACCAAAATGGCTTCTTCTCGAAAAACGTTGCTGGAATTTTGATAATGAAATTAATCTAAAAGACATCCCTGAATTCAAGAATGTCAGCCAAAGCTGTATTACTGTTAGTACTACTGATGTTATTTCAAATTTAGTTGAAAAATATTCTAGTTTTACCAAGTTGCTGCGCGTAGTAGCCTATATTTTGAGGTTTATTCATAATGTTCGTAATAAAGTAAAAAAGTGCGATATGCTTAAGACTGATGAATTAAATGTATCCTTATTGTTAATAGTGAAATCCGTTCAGAAGGAATGTTTTCCTATTGAATATGACTGCTTGTTTCAACAAAAAGACTTGCCTAAAAAAAGTAATTTGTTACCTTTGAATCCGTTTTTACATGATGGAGTCTTGCGTGTCGGTGGCAGGTTAGAAAATTCTAATTTTCAATTTGAGAGAAAACACCAAATTATTTTACCGAAAAATAATTTATTGACTGACCTAATTATAAGACATGAACATATTAGATTGCTGCATTGCGGAGTTCAAAATCTTTTATGCGCTGTACGGGAACAATTTTGGCCGTTATCTGCTCGCAACTCCTGTAAAAAGATAGTTAGATCATGTGTTAGATGCTTTAAAGCAAACCCTAAAGAAATGAATTATTTGATGGGAAATCTACCTGGTTGTCGAGTGAATGAATATTTGCCTTTTATTAACGTGGGTGTTGATTACGGCGGTCCATTCCTGTTGAAGGACAGAAAAACTCGTGGTGCTAAAATTTCCAAAGCATATATTTGCCTCTTTGTTTGTATGAGCAGTAAGGCTATTCACCTAGAATTGGTTTCCGCTTTAACCACTGATGCTTTTTTAAATACTCTAAAAAGATTTATTTCAAGAAGGGGTAAACCGTCTAACATTTACTCTGACAATGGCTCTAACTTTGTCGGGGCAAACAGGGAGTTACAAGAAATGTATGATTTTGTTGCTTCAGCGAATAAAAACATATCCGATTATTTGGTAAATGAACGAATTCAATGGCATTTTATTCCTTCCCGGTCTCCAACTTTCGGGGGAGTTTGGGAAGCGGGCATAAAAAGTTCCAAGTTTCATTTGAAGCGGGTCATAGGTGAATCCAAACTAACTTTCGAAGAATTTAGTACAGTTCTCAGTCAAGTAGAAAGCATTCTAAATTCCCGTCCTTTATGTCCTATGTCCTATGATACCCATGACCTAAATCCTTTAACCCCTTCGCACCTACTCATTGGCCGACCGTTAATCGCAATACCAGAGAAAAATGTGACCAATGTTCCTGAGAATAGACTAAACCAATATCAAAAACTACAAGCACTTACTCAGAGATTTTGGACGAGATGGAGCAAAGAATATGTATCCGAGCTGCAAACTAGAGCCAAATGGTCCCATATGTCCTCACAATTGATCAAGGTTGGTCATCTGGTTATTATCAAGGAGGATAATTCACCCCCTCTACGATGGAAGCTGGGTAGAGTCGAAACCCTATATCCCGGAAACGACGGAATTTGCCGAGTAGCTGATGTTCGCACTTCTACTGGAACTTTTCGCCGATCTCTTAAAAAACTGTGCATTTTGCCTAACCAGTGAGGTGTCCTGTTGAAAGTGTAAACTCCTTTCAAGGTGGGCGGGATGTTGAAACCCTTACGCTTAAGCGTGTGCCGCCAATGGTTGTTGATTAGTATCGATGAACGCTTTTGTCAAATAATTTTCTTGGTCATTGTCATTGTGTAGTATTTCCACAATAGTTTCTAATAAAATATATCTACTACTAAATACAGTCCACTTTATCACAAAGTAGTGACCACCCCAACATTTATAAAAGAGGAATAGTCGCCTAGAACTGAAATGGTAATTGGATTTATATTGATAATTATGATAATAATAATAATGAGGGATTTTATTGCCCAACGATATTTCTCGTTAGTGTAGAGTTAGCCCGGCTGTCAAGCAGAACACCGGGGTTCAGTTCTCCACAACGAAATCACCGTGAGAAGGTGAGACCACTTTATGTCATTGCCTGACAAGTTTCGACTCTCGAGGGATAGACGTTCGTGAGGGGGCGTCACATGATTAACGGAAAACCCCATTTTGAACTTATAGTCAAACAGTAAATCACTTACAGAGCAATTCATAGAGTAAAATTGTTTTGAACGGTAGAAAACACTGATGAAGCTATAAGTCAGCAAGTGAAAATATTGATCATGATATCAAGCAATGAAGTTTTCTATCCAGGAACTAATGTATAAATCAGGAGGTCTGTTACCTACTTTTCACTAATGATGTAAACTAAAATTTATGTAGTTATTCAAGATGATTTCAACCTTTTCCTGGTTATGTTATCTCAAGTTTTCACAGCAAAAATTTCAAAAACTTCTTCTGGATTTTTTTCGAAGGAATCAATTATGTAGAGTTGGGTGATATAGATATAATTTCTCTATAGGGTCAGGCTATGATTATTCTATTCAGGAAGTTAACGCAGCCAAGTATTGAACATGTTTTCATCGTTACCGCTTGTCAAACATAGCTTCGCTCTTGATGAATGCCATAGATGTGCAGTGCAGAACAAGTGACCGCTTGGAACCTTCTACCGGTTTCAACATGGGTAATAAGTAACATTGGAATAGAATGGGGAATAATGAACAAACAAATAAAGCTCACAATAGATGAAGACAGAAAGGACAATCCAAATACTCTGAAGAGAATAGGAGAAAAAAAAATGTGATCAAAGCCATGTCTCCAGGACCATTAGAGAGAAAATAAGGAAGAGATAGAATTGAAAATTCAAAAATAGAAATAAGGACGAAGAAATCACCATTAAGAGAGCACCTAGAAGAAAAAGATTTATGCGGGCAACTGACTTAACATTTCGAAGCGACTTACTGATTTTCTAGTAGTACATTTGCTACTCCATATGTAGGAATCTCAATGAACCACTCAGTAGTTATCACGGAATCGGTTGATGAGTTCGATATAGAAACATCACCAATATGCTTAAAAATCTTGGTGCTTCAACTGATATGGACACTCAGTCATTCTAGTAATCAATTATACTTCATTTTTTCTTCGTAAAAAAAATTAGAAACCTCTTTTGATCGTGATATCGATATCCCACTTGAGTAATGCAGTAATTTTCTAAGTTTTAATAAAAACATTAGTTCACGAAAATTACATTGACTCAATATTGGATTTTAATAAGTGTGTTAAAAATCAATGCGCTCCCAACAAGTCGGTGACTCCACTCATTTCGTTGTTGGATACAACTTGAATGCAAAACAAATATGCATTTATCGATACTTTGGCTATAGTCTTATAATTACAGAAATTTGGTGCCTCCAAATGAATAGAGTTACTTATACAGACGATTCGCTGATAATTTGAGATATCCTGACAAAAATTGTCTGTGGTTACCAAGTGATTCGTTATCTGTTATTGCTGGCATTTGTATTCGATCTTGCATCGTTATGTAATTATATCGATTGAGTCGTGTGGAATCACTCACCTTGACATCGTGTGAGCAGTGAAGAAAGAAGCATAATCACAGGTATTGAGAGTATAATTTTCCCCTACCATCATTGTTCATTTCTTCAGGACCACTTCATTCCATACGTTCATGGAAATGTTTACTTCATATACCAAAATATTTTCCGAAATATGGAACCAGCCATACCTATTGCAGGAAGTTATTCATCCAGTTCTAAAATAATATATACGATAATATTACAATCAAATCTCAAGCTTTCTGTCGATGAGAATACCTTGAGCCATTCTCATACATCCGACTATAATAATAATAATAATATCGCAACCTTCGCAAATCAATATGTGGAAACCCAGTGCAAACTCCGATGCATAGGTACGTATGAGAAAAATATATATGAACGTTTTTATTGCAGAAAATAAATGATAATAAAATATGAATGAGGGATGAACACCATTAAAAATCTTGTGAAGAATATGGAACCCTCATCTTTCTGCATTTTGAACAGGTTGTTGTACCTCTCCGTCCAACTTCTTTTGAGTCCAGTAGGATAAGATGAGTATTTCCGATTCTTCTTACGTATCCAAAATCATTTTGAACGTTTTAATTTCACAATATCTTTGGTAGCTCCCGTTCTCAAGAGCTTGGGAGAATTTTTACTTACATCAGTTCTGGTAATTTTTTTGGATAGCTATTCAGTGCTACATTTTTTTATATACTGATTTATACAACAAAAGTTTCAGGTAGGCCAACGGAATTTTTGACCTTACCTATCATTTAATGTGTCATTAGGTGAAGCATCCGTTCTATTTTCATCCGATGACCCCGTTGAAACTCTCCAAAATTGCCATTGCAACCACAGTTATAAATGTCACGAGTGCGTGTGACGTCACCGTTCAGTGCCTGGGCGACGTCACGGGATCGGGAACGGTGCCAATGACGCTATTTTAGTATCGTCGCTACGTTGCTGGCGGCGCCCGCAGACTGGTAGATGTTTCAGTTAAATCGACCAATTTTTTCTGAAACGAAAATCAAATAAAACTTTATTATCAACAATAAACTTAAATTATCTCTTCAATACAGAAAACCATGTCGTTTGGGAGCAACTCAAATTGTATTGTGCTAATTTTCAAGAGACAAAACAATATTATCTTCTCATAATGTATCCAATAAGAATGCTTTCAACAGAACATATCATAATAAAACGTATTTCCATAGAAACGTGTTCAGAGTGCAACTTGGCCTGCTCAAATATTTCCAAGGAGCTCCTTTAGATTTTCCTGATCCCCCCAATCAGTCCACTGTTGGGATAGCAGAGAAATAGCTCAATCATTCACTCGACATTCTTTCAGGGCAAACCAATAGGTCAAAAGGATTCATTCAAATTTGATATCGGGGTAGGCCAATAATTGATATCAAACACAGCAAATTTGCCATAGTAAGCATTTGAAATCAGAAATTGCAGGAAGCCATTTATCGGCATTTTTTTCCGACTTCCGAAGTAAATTTCAGTTCCTTCGCACGAGCGATCATACCCTGGTGACAGTAACAATCTGCAAATAAAAACTTAAAGCATTGTAAATGTCTAGATTGACAAAAAAATCAAAGTAAGTTAGTAACATAGTAACATGGACTCTTTTGTAGAACTAATAGAGATCGAAATTTTTGGTGAACATTATATTCATCTCTACCGAACCATTTAGTCAGCGCATACCGTTGAAGAACCACATCGCCAGCTTTTCTCCGAGTACATTTACATATACTACTATTGTACTGGATATTTCCTTTAATTATAATACAATATAGCCTATCCTAAATAGTGTAGCTTTCTGTTAGTGGAATCATTCTCATGATCGGATCAGTACTTAAGATTAACACCTGCAAACAAAGTCAAAAATGAACCTCTTTGTAAGTATTGACTGATTCCAATGAAGTACCGCATTCGATTGAAATTTCAGTTTCAATCGCCTCACCGCTTCAAGTGTGTTTATATTTATTTATAAGAATTTTGGAAGTGTATACACTGGTTATCGATTTTGCATCTCTGAACACCAAGTGAAAATAACGAAGAACTGATATTTGACCGGGTTCGGGTACCGCCATCGAGCCGAAATGTTTTTATGATAGTTATCCAATTTGCTGAATAAATCGATGGAATAGTATTGAATATTTAGATTCGATTACTGAATATTTAGGTTACCTCGCAGCCGGTACTCATGTTTGGAGCAATAAGTGTAATTGAAGCCTAGACCCTATTGCAAAAGTCTCTTCAGACCCCTACGATACCTTATCTGAATCTGCTGCTACATGGGCCTCCCTGACGATTTTAAAGGGAGCAGTGGAGCATTCCATTCCAGAAACTGGCGTCCAAAATTGTTTTCGACTCGAAGTCTGTTTTCAGTGTTGAAACAAAACTAATTTCCGAGAAACCGAGCGCGCCACATTTTTCACTAGTTTTCATTGAAAGTACTTGAACGTATATGAAGACTCTTCAAGTACCCCCACCAACTATGTGAAAGTTTTTCAACAGATGACCACTTGGTGATGAACACCGTACTAGCTGTAGGTACAATGCACCATCGGTTCCAATAGTAAAAAAAACATAACATTCGTTTTTGAAAAATTTTATCTATGAGGCGCGTTCTCAGTATTTACTGCAATAAATTCTATTGGAAGTGACAATAAGGTTTAATATATGTTCAAAACATTTGCTGTTGAAAATAGAACTTGACCCCATGTGTGGAATATAATATAATATATGAAATATACAGTGCTTCTCGTCAGTGCCGATCTCTGGATACATATGTATTTTGCCAAATTTGGGGAATTACTCTAGAATATCGAAATTATGAAGTCAATAGTAGACAGGAATTCTATATTGCAATTCGTTGTGATCATTATGGTAGAGAAACGATGATTACTGTTAGTCAATTTACATAAGGCCCTCTGCACTGAAAGGGCAACGAAGGTTCACCCTGGAAAAATCAGATATGACTCGGTAGCCGAATATGTGGTATGGAAAATATGAAATTCACAGAAATCCTCACAGCATCAGATACTTATGATAATTCCGTCATATAATATGCCCGAATTTCATTCTCAATTCGATGTATGGTGATTTCTAAAGATACAAATTAATAAAAATCGCATGAGAATAAGAAACTATGGATGATTTTCCGACGTTTCATATCACAGAATGATTATTGTGCATATCATTATTATGACTACTAAGTCATAAAATTTAGCATGAATTCCAACTATGGATCCGACTTCTTCCATCTCAAGAACAACACAAACCTTCCCTTCAATTTTTTTCACATGATCAAATGCGTACATTTTTTTATTCACTATGATTAGCAATACCTCACATTCGTAGGTAAGATTACCGTTTTCATAACTTTTTTGATATCCTAGGAAAACTAATAAATCCCTCACAAATTCATATGTTTGCTTGTTTGTCAAACTTCCTTAGACTTACCCAGTCCACAAACCAGCTGTTACAGTTGAATTGGGATGTTTTTGTCGTAAACCCCATGATTTCAATCCTGGAATCTCGGGTATCTGTTGTTTTTCATAACTAAGTCTTTCATTTAGAAATCTTGCGGGAGTTGTGCCACCAATGCTCCAGGAAAATTTATTTCATATTGATAGAATCAAATCAGTTTTCCATCTGATTATGTATATTGCTCTTAACTTTAGTGCATGGTCAACTCATGATAGATAGGCATGAATGGAATATCATAGTGATCTTCTTCCTGAAAGAGGAGGGTATGATGACTTCTATCATTTTTCATCGTTATGTACTGTCTGCAAAAAATCTACGAATTTAATTTTCATATCAAAATCATTTGAGATATTCATGAGAGTAATAACTGAGGAATTGTTTGTCACTATTAGAGTGTGATATGTACAGATTCTACGAGAATTAGTTGTGATTCGATGAATTTTCGAACCTGCAAAACATGTTGATGCCTGATTGTCCGAAATGTGTATAGATTAATTCATACATTTTCGGTTCTGAAGTGGTACTTTCTACTAGTTCAATGATTTGAACTTCATTTTTCAGCTATTTTCGGAAAGTCTGATAAAACTTCTGCATATACCATGTAAACTTATGTTTGAGTTTGTTTTCAATACATTTCATGCAATTGCAATGCCAATGAATGATATTCAAAGCATACTCATCATCAGACCATTGATATGCTTTGTTTTCCTTGTCGAATTTTCCTGATTAACGAACAGAATATAACAGGTTATTATCGGAACAGTAGAAATAGACGAAATTCACAGTGAGCACGTAAAGGTTGAAACAACTTCGGTAACAGGTTGATATGGCCCTTGGGGAAAACAGCTCAGGCTAATCGAGTTTTTTTCCGTTGCGCATTTTCCAGTCTACTCATATTTTCAATGGCAACATCGCCATCCGATTTATGAGGTCACTATAAATTTTCATAAATGGAATAACCCCATCTTGGTGAAATCATCAAAACAGTTCTCTAGGTTATTGGCCTTTGCTTCCTCCAAGGCGCATTCAGCCAAATCAAAACAGTTCAATGTTTCTGTGCGAAAATGTCATATTTTTTTGAATGTTACCTAACCGTATGTTCGGGAAATGATGGAGTCATCATTCACAATAATGTAATTTATAAAAATTATAACAGAACTGAAATAATCGTAAACTATTACATCAAGCGCTCAATTTCCAAGCTATTTACCTCTTGACAATATGCAAGACGATGTTGAAACTCTTGCAAAACATTAATAAGGGTATCGGCGCTTATTGGAGTGATTTCGGTCCAAATGATCTCTTTGATAGTATAAGGTTTGTTGAAATAAACTTTATACTCCAGGTACACCCACATAAAAAGTTCATGGTGTCAGATCAGGAGATCTAGCAGGCCACTCAAAAATCTTCGACTGCCAATCCATCTACTTGCTATCGAGGTTTTCACGTACATGTCATGCATAATGTGGTGGCGCTACATCTTGCTGGTACCATAGTACTTTTTTGGTGCCTAGTACTCACAAGCAGAAGGTGGCCCTATCTGGGAAAACACATGGCCGTATCAGTTGCCGATTATTATTTTACCGATCCATCCACCTATCCTTAATTCGCGAAATTCTTGTTTTCGATCGAAATCATCTTCATTTGGTCGATGAAGTACTCGCACTTTATATGAGTGCCACTCATTCGTTTCAAGTTATTTTCAATCAGACAACAATACAAAAAAATATAAAATACATACATACAGATAAAAATACATGCTTCCTTTCCTATTACCAAGATACGGTATTGCCATTTAAAATGTTTATGATCACCTCATGATCATAAAAGTGATGAAATCAGCAAGAATATGAGTAGACAAACAAATGCGCAACTGAAAAAAACTTGACATGTCTGAGCTTCTTTCTCCAATGGCTATAATAAGCTTTTACCGAATAGTATAACTACTGCTCTTCGGGCTTGAAGGCCGTCGTATTTTGGAATTTCTTCCTGACGTTTCGCTAGCGCGAGTGGCCAGCTTCTTCAGAGGCTTATTCATCTCCGATGACTTTTAGTCATCGGAGATGAATAAGCCTCTGAAGAAGCTGGCCACTCGCGCTAGCGAAACGTCAGGAAGAAATTCCAAAATACGACGGCCTTCAAGCCCGAAGAGCAGTAGTTATACTAATAACCTCGGCCGCGAAAGCCTCAACCATTTTACCGAATATGTTCTAACCTTTACGTGCTCATAATATTGTACTGTGCTGGATGGGATTACGAGTACACGGCTTTTAGCTCACCCGATTTACTTTATTTCGGGCAGAAATGTACGCGATGCGTGCATGCATATAAAGTTGCATATTGTGAATGTTCATATGACATTCTCCATAGACGTCGTTGAATTGAGAATCCGTTAATTACTTTGCTCCATTGCAAGAAGTAGTGGAGAATCTGGTTATTATATATTACAAGTAGATAAATCAATAAACGATGAGATTGGAACCCTATAGGTGTGAAAGTTGAAACTTATTAGATATCAATTAGCCTAACAATAAACTGATATATTTTGCACGCCACGCGCGTTTCGCTGTAAGTTTAGCATCTTCAGGAGATGAAAAGTGATACTAATTACAAATAGAACTTTTTTCCACTTCCACAGCGAACGATTTGCCTTTCTAGATAGCACACGGATCTATTGACGTTTTCGCGTCAGCATTGAAAGTAGTGATGACATTTTCACCATCGCACATCTCTGCGAGAAAGAAAGTGTCAATGGCATCAAACCACGTTATCTATGCGATCGCATGAAGATTGTGCATATTATTTCACTAGAATAAATGACCGAAACATGTACATTGAGTTATTCACATTTGCATTGGCTTGGTACAATGATGGGCTCAAGATAGGTGAAGTGGAAGTAATAGAGTCAAAATGTTGGGTTTCAACCCCTCGGACTCATCATATTTACAAAAGAAATGCGTTTTTCAAAGGTCTGCTATCGAAAGGGCCTTGCTAGAGGCACCAGCAACGCAAGCATCTATATTATCTCAAATTGACAAACATCATCAATGTATTTGTGAGTCTGAGCTGACTCGAGACCGTAAACATCCTGTGAAACCACTGGTGAGGAAACATCTATTGATTTTTTTATAGGTGCAGGGTCACAATGTAATCACATTAATCACAAGCCAAAACTCCTCTTACTGGTTATAATGTCTTTTCTGGGCTCTGAGACAGATAATTGACATAGACATTATGTTGCTGGGGACTAGATCAACTGGGACGTACAAAAGGGATTGAAGGGGCAGAAACAGGCGAAAAGATTTGTAAGTCTAGCAAGGGAAGCTGAAGAACTTCAACGGTTGAACGAAAAAGACCTCAAATTGTTAATGAGAATTTCATCTACAGTAGTTTTGTTTTCGATTTAGTTTCGTACTGTCGCCGAAATGCGAGAGCCAAGTTCTGCTCTGTTCTGAATTGGACAGAACTGTTATGGTATCAGCATCCTGAAAACTGATCATCTACTACAGCAGTTTCAATGTCGGGGGTTTTAAAATTGGATTCTTGTACGATAGATCTTAAAGCAGTACGGTGAGTCTGAGGTGCCCGTTCAACTCCCTGGAGAATAGAAACGTCATTGATAGAAGTCCTCCACCAATTAGGCTTTGTTACAAACTCCTTATACCTATTCTCAGGATCCACATTGAACATTAGATTCAATATGTCGAACATTTACTCATATATGTACTGTTGTTTTTGTTAGAATCAATGAATTCTTCGGCCAAAATCCAAAAAAAGCACATTACGACGTGTCACAAGGGCGCCCTCAAATTATTTATGATTTAGTTAATTTCGTTATACGAGACATTTCTGCAGGATCACCCTGCTTTCCCACCTGATATAAGTAATTCAATTTCATGAAGAAACAACAAACAGCACAACTATTGAAAGAATGTAGGCTTTCACGGCCGGTGTTGTAATATCGCAAGGTTTTCGGGCTTGAGGGCCGTGTATTGGAATTTTTAATTCCGGAGCTTTCGGCTACATCTGCGGCAGCCATCTTCAGCGGCGTAGTCGTAGGTCAACTCTCCTGTGCGAGTCTACTATGACTGGTGTTACATCTGGAGGTGGCGACTTGTTCTTATGAGGTTGGATCGTGTTCTGTCTGACGTCGGATTCTCTGGATATGTCGGACCGTGGCGTTAATTTATTCAGAACCGGATGCCAAATTTTGTTTAGACTTAATCCTTCTTCCTTCCTATTGAAATTATCTTTGTGTTTATATATTTCAATTGCTTCCCGGTATAAGCGAGTGGAGTAATGTTTGGTCGTTGAGAGAATTGAAGTCTTATCGAACTGGATGTTGTGGTTTTCTATAAGGGCATGTTCCGCTACAGCTGATTTTTCAGTTTGCCCTAATCGACAATTTCGTCTATGTTCACTGATTCGTGTCTTGAAGCTGCGTTTGGTGGTTCCTACATATACTTTTCCACACGAGCACGGAATCCTG
>JAVJAQ010004934.1:0-16254 GCA_032362365.1 Zygogramma bicolorata | reverse complement strand
CGATTTTCTAACTTTTTTTCCAGATATTTTTATAAATTTATCAAGTTAGTCAAATCTAGTATATTTGTATGCCGTTTTTGTTTCGTATACTGAGTTCATTCATTATTTTTTGACTGAAGAAATTCATAAGAAAATGAGTATGACTAGGTCATCAGTAGGATACGAGTGGGTTAGGTTACACTCTTCCATAACATTTCAAAACGATCGTTATTAGATTTCAATGTAGAACATTCCTTATGTCGTTATTTCAGATAATTGCATCTTTAGCTACTCCACCAATAATTTTCAGTTTATGTATTGTTTCCAGTACATTGAACTCTGATATTTCTCCTGCCTTCTCGAACTTCCTGTATTTCAACAAAGAATTTTCTGAAATTGAAAAGCCGAAACTCATCTGTATAAATTCATATATTTGAAAAAAGTGGTTCCGAGAGGGAAGACCCAATCGAAAAAATTGAAATTACCTCCATCTATTTTTGGTTTGAAACTTGTATCTAAGAATTTCATTAGTTTTCTTCCCCAACTGTATTTTCATATGTTAGCTGAAAATCCAAATTATAATCTGGTAAAGTATTCTTTAGAATCTCTCATACAATGTGTTTTTCGCGGAAATAAGTTATAATTAGGATCTCGATGAACTCGTTTCATGTTGTAGAATATTGAAAAATCCAGTTTAACAATGTTTCCTCATCATTTCTTCAGAGTGAAATAGACTCTTAGTGGCCTCTACAATTTAATCTGGAAAAGCGGGCATGGAATTCTGCTCCAGAAATTCAGAATGAGACATCAATTAACATCATGTACTGATTTCATTAAAAAAACTTCTCCGAATATTTCAATTATAGAACTCTACTCGAACATCTTTGAAAACTAATTAAATACATTCCTAGTAATGTTGGAATTACGTTTGTCCCTGTTCCGTTCTGCCGATGAGCTACAATAGAAGATGAATGCTTTTTTCAGAAAGAATGATAATGCAACTTGAATTCTCCTGATTAGAGTACCTTGCATTGGTATAGTCTGACTTTTTTGTATGACCTGCGTTATGGTTACTTCTCTTTTTTGATAAATTTCACAAATTCGAGGATTCAGATCATTTTCTTGGACGATTAATTGATAATGAGAGTAGTCAGTGATCTTAGACTTTATTTTCAATGGTTTGAACTCGAATACGTACATACCTGAAACATTCATCCCAATTTTTTCACGTGGAATTGATATTGTGTTCAGAATGAGGCCGTTGCTATGCTTGGTTTGTTTTGGCATGAAGCCTTTTAGAATCTGGAAAAAATACTCCATCAGGTTACCCAATTCGAATGAATAAAAAATGCAAACTTGCTAGAGGGATTTGAATGCTGCTGATAAATCATCAACTTGTAGGTGAAATTTTAAAGATGAACTCAAGAACGACAATGCAAGTTGAAAGTCAGTACAAAGATAAATACTAACAAAATATTTTAAATATTCAAATGTCAGTATACTCCCCATAAACTCAACAGATCTACTCTCTGCACTAGTGCGGAAAAGTGACACTTTCAACACTAAAATGAGTGCGGGAAAGTAAACTTTTCTGTACGCTAGTAGAAAAAAATATTAGGTGATGCTCGTCGCATCGAATATGTTACCAACAATATATTAAATAATGACAAGCGCGAAATTCAAAATTCAACGTAATTTTTCCAATCCATTTCTATTAGTGAATTTGTACTACTGCGGTGAATTTATGTCGTCATCGACAATTTGTAACTTTTTGTGTTTGTACGGGTTTCTGTACTTAAAGATATTAAACTCGAACACCTCCATTGAATGTCTTGTAGCGACTATACTTTTACGTAGTTGTATTATTGAAGCGGGTTCTCGGAATGATCACTGCTTTTTCTACCTTGATTCTCTTCTTTTGAATCCATAGATGCAAGACGCATGAAAACTCTGGTGCGTTGCCTGATACCCGAAAATTGCAAGTTCAATATCTCGATATCTCGCATTCTTGATTATAATCAATTCTAACTGAAGAAATCCCTTCGAGAGATTGTCAAAAGAGGCGCACTTTATGAATCTGGTGATGTTTCCTGCACGTCCGACGGCAGTTTTGTAGGTTATAAGCTTGGAAGAACACTCGCCTGAGAGAAATATTCCATGATTTCAAATTAAAGATTCTGGATCATTTTTTACTAGGCATGTAACAACCATTGTCACGAATGCTAAATTCATATGTCAAACTAGAAGATTCTGGAAAATAATCAGTATATCACTATCACTCAAATATAACTACCCAAAAGAAAGGTCAATCAAGGTGAAGTTTGTTCTCTCCATCGTTGAAACATCTCGCGTTCTATTATCAGTTGACATCATTTTTGATTCTGGAAGATTCAAAACTATCTTTCATTTCCAAAATGTGTTGAAACTATCATATATTTCCTAACACTAAGGTATAATATATTTTTTTCCTTTTATTTTCCTTGAAAGACAAAAATACATTTTGTATAGGAATAGTCAGTTGAGAAGGCACCCAGAAAATTGCATGGCGGTTAACTAATATTGAAACCTAAGTGTTAGACAAGTCACATACAATAAAAAAAAGGAAAATATCCACTAAGTACTATTACTTCAATAAAAAATATAATATATAAATATTATTTTAAAAAACAATTATCAATGAGAAAATTTTTCAGATTGAATTTAAATTCCCCCAAACTTTTACTAGCTTTGATGAAATTTGGTAAATGGTTAAACATTCTTGGTCCACAATAGTTCGGAGAATTTTGAGTTATTTTATACTTAGGAACCAGTGTGTGGATTTCATTTTTCCGACGAGTATTCATATCGTGTATATCTTTGTTCAAATTGAAATTGCTAAGATTTTTGAGTACATAGACCAATATTTCATAAATGAATATGCTTGCAAGAGTTAAGGTACGATGTGTGGTAAATGCCTTTCTACAAGTATCTTTTCTGGGAATAGTGAAAATACATCTCAGAATGAATTTCTGAGTAATAAAAACATTTTTAGCCATAGTGGAGTTGCTCCACAAGCAGATACCATACCGCAACCTAGATTCTACTTGTGCAATCAGACCGTATGACTCCAAAATATTCACCAGTTTAGAATGGTTGACACAATCGAACGCCCTACTCAAGTCGCATAGAATTGCAGCAGGCCACTCGCCCGCGTCAATAAATTGCACCAAATCATTTATGAAGCTCATCAACGCAGTTTGTGTAGATTTACCTACACGGAAACCATGTTGTGTTGGACTTATGATATTACAATTATTCGTGAATTTCAAGAGACGATCTAAAAACGAATATTCGAATACTTTTGATAGGCTTTGAGGAACAGATATTGGTCTGAAATTATCTAATTCATTTGATGTTGTCGTTTTACGAATTGGAATAACTTTTTCCATTTTCAAGCTTTTTGGGAAACATCCAGTGAGAAATGAAAGGTTCACGAGAAAAGTAATGGGTTCAATTATAATAGGTAAAATCTGTTTTAAAATGTAAACTGGCATTTCGTCCATTCCTGCCGATTTCTTATTCTTCATCCTATTAATCAGCATATTTAATAACTCTGTTTCATCGAAGGGTTCTAAAAACATTGTAAAAGGGTCAGGATCTTTCTTTACGAATTGCAAGAATTTGAAGGCTGTGTTCTTACATTTTTTACAAGTACTTTTGGACCTTCAAGAAAGTGATGGTTAAACTACTGTTGTTTATAACAATATTTCTGTTTATAGTTTTTTTATCAGTTAATTCTGAAACTACATTCAGAATTACCTGCGTTAGCTTCTTAATATATTACAGAGATTAACATTAGATTGGGCACTATTAACACCACAAATAATGCAACATGCTCCATTATAAAAGTACCCAGAGATGAAAAATTCACTTAACAGAAGCAAAAGTTACCATAAAAATGTAGAAAGTACAACGTGAAATGAAACAAACAAAACTAAATGGAATAGAATTGAAAATTGAGTTTATCGGAACTTCCAAACGCATTCAAATTTCAAATACTTCAAATACTCCAGTAAAGGAAGTAAAAACTGGCTGGACTAATTCGAGACCAATTGCAGATACTTGGAGTTACTTGAATTTTGTTAAGCAAGGTGCCCAGTATCCGAGTAAACAACTTCCGTTACTGGGAAACAGCGGGGGGTAGGTGGGGTGGAACTCATTGGGGAGGGGGGGGGGGGGAAATGACACCAATCGATAAATTATCATTTTTTAACATAAAAACATTGATTGCAATTTTTCATAAAAGTGTGATTTTTGCAAAAAAATTCAAAAGTTTTTAAAGTTTTTTTAAATTTACTGAAAATCTGTTAGTATAAAAAAATTATATATTACTTATATGAAGTATTTTAGTTGACAAATAAAGTGATTTTTTGTTTTATTTTTGTACGATTAATATTAAAGGAGATATGACATGGCAAAAATGGTTGCTTAACGAAAAATGAAGAAACCGGATCGTTCTGGCGTAAATATCTCGAAAAATATAACTTTTACAAAAAAAATGATTCCTATCATTTTGCAAGATGACAAAATCGGGAAGTTTTGAAACCAACCAGAACCGTTTGAAAAAAGAAGAAAAAAAGTTATGGGCAAAATAATTTTTTTTCAAAAATTTTTAATGCCAATTTTTTAGCGCCATATGGGCTAAGGTGCTTGGAAAAAAAAATCCTTTGGTGAAAAGTCAGAACACTTCGTCCTAAATATGTCCAGCCATTTTTGGCCCTATCGGGTAATTATTGTTTATATTTTGGCCTGCTAAAGTTGGGTAAAATCGTGTATTTTTTAAAACCTTTTCAGTTTTTGGCCAGCAGCGTGAACATTATTTAATTTGAACAGCCAAATTTTTCAGCATTTATTCCAGGATAGTTGTATTTCGATTTGTTGTTATAATTTTTCACATATGGCGCTAAAAAATTGGCATTAAAAATTTTTGAAAAAAAATTATTTTGCCCATAACTTTTTTTCTTCTTTTTTCAAACGGTTCTGGTTGGTCTCAAAATTTCCCGATTTTGTCATCTTGCAAAATGATAGGAATCATTTTTTTTGTAAAAGTTATATTTTTCGAGATATTTACGCCAGAACGATCCGGTTTCTTCATTTTTCGTTAAGCAACCATTTTTGCCATGTCATATCTCCTTTAATATTAATCGTACAAAAATAAAACAAAAAATCACTTCATTTGTCAACTAAAATACTTCATATAAGTAATATATAATTTTTTTTATACTAACAGATTTTCAGTAAATTTTAAAAAACTTTAAAAACTTTTGAATTTTTTTGCAAAAATCACACTTTTTTGGCTTTGGGGGTGATTTTTATGAAAAATTGCAATCAATGTTTTTATGTTAAAAAATGATAATTTATCGATTGGTGTCATTTCCCCCCCCCCCTCCCCAATGAGTTCCACCCCACCTACCCCCCGCGCTGTTTCCCAGTAACGGAAGTTGTTTACTCGGATACTGGGCACCTTGCTTAACAAAATTCAAGTAACTCCAAGTATCTGCAATTGGTCTCGAATTAGTCCAGCCAGTTTTTACTTCCTTTACTGGAGTATTTGAAGTATTTGAAATTTGAATGCGTTTGGAAGTTCCGATAAACTCAATTTTCAATTCTATTCCATTTAGTTTTGTTTGTTTCATTTCACGTTGTACTTTCTACATTTTTATGGTAACTTTTGCTTCTGTTAAGTGAATTTTTCACCTCTGGGTACTTTTATAATGGAGCATGTTGCATTGTTTGTGGTGTTAATAGTGCCCAATCTAATGTTAATCTCTGTAATATATTAAGAAGCTAACGCAGGTAATTCTGAATGTAGTTTCAGAATTAACTGATAAAAAAAACTATAAACAGAAATATTGTTATAAATAACAGTAGTTTAACCATCACTTTCTTGAAACTCCAAAAGTACTTGTAAAAAATGTTAGAACACAGCCTTCAAATTCTTGCAATTCGTAAAGAAAGATCCTGACCCTTTCACAATGTTTTTAGAACCCTTCGATGAAACAGAGTTATTAAATATGCTGATTAATAGGATGAAGAATAAGAAATCGGCAGGAATGGACGAAATGCCAGTTTACATTTTAAAACAGATTTTACCTATTATAATTGAACCCATTACTTTTCTCGTGAACCTTTCATTTCTCACTGGATGTTTCCCAAAAAGCTTGAAAATGGAAAAAGTTATTCCAATTCGTAAAACGACAACATCAAATGAATTAGATAATTTCAGACCAATATCTGTTCCTCAAAGCCTATCAAAAGTATTCGAATATTCGTTTTTAGATCGTCTCTTGAAATTCACGAATAATTGTAATATCATAAGTCCAACACAACATGGTTTCCGTGTAGGTAAATCTACACAAACTGCGTTGATGAGCTTCATAAATGATTTGGTGCAATTTATTGACGCGGGCGAGTGCCCTGCTGCAATTCTATGCGACTTGAGTAGGGCGTTCGATTGTGTCAACCATTCTAAACTGGTGAATATTTTGGAGTCATACGGTCTGATTGCACAAGTAGAATCTAGGTTGCGGTATGGTATCTGCTTGTGGAGCAACTCCACTATGGCTAAAAATGTTTTTATTACTCAGAAATTCATTCTGAGATGTATTTTCACTATTCCCAGAAAAGATACTTGTAGAAAGGCATTTACCACACATCGTACCTTAACTCTTGCAAGCATATTCATTTATGAAATATTGGTCTATGTACTCAAAAATCTTAGCAATTTCAATTTGAACAAAGATATACACGATATGAATACTCGTCGGAAAAATGAAATCCACACACTGGTTCCTAAGTATAAAATAACTCAAAATTCTCCGAACTATTGTGGACCAAGAATGTTTAACCATTTACCAAATTTCATCAAAGCTAGTAAAAGTTTGGGGGAATTTAAATTCAATCTGAAAAATTTTCTCATTGATAATTGTTTTTTAAAATAATATTTATATATTATATTTTTTATTGAAGTAATAGTACTTAGTGGATATTTTCCTTTTTTTTATTGTATGTGACTTGTCTAACACTTAGGTTTCAATATTAGTTAACCGCCATGCAATTTTCTGGGTGCCTTCTCAACTGACTATTCCTATACAAAATGTATTTTTGTCTTTCAAGGAAAATAAAAGGAAAAAAATATATTATACCTTAGTGTTAGGAAATATATGATAGTTTCAACACATTTTGGAAATGAAAGATAGTTTTGAATCTTCCAGAATCAAAAATGATGTCAACTGATAATAGAACGCGAGATGTTTCAACGATGGAGAGAACAAACTTCACCTTGATTGACCTTTCTTTTGGGTAGTTATATTTGAGTGATAGTGATATACTGATTATTTTCCAGAATCTTCTAGTTTGACATATGAATTTAGCATTCGTGACAATGGTTGTTACATGCCTAGTAAAAAATGATCCAGAATCTTTAATTTGAAATCATGGAATATTTCTCTCAGGCGAGTGTTCTTCCAAGCTTATAACCTACAAAACTGCCGTCGGACGTGCAGGAAACATCACCAGATTCATAAAGTGCGCCTCTTTTGACAATCTCTCGAAGGGATTTCTTCAGTTAGAATTGATTATAATCAAGAATGCGAGATATCGAGATATTGAACTTGCAATTTTCGGGTATCAGGCAACGCACCAGAGTTTTCATGCGTCTTGCATCTATGGATTCAAAAGAAGAGAATCAAGGTAGAAAAAGCAGTGATCATTCCGAGAACCCGCTTCAATAATACAACTACGTAAAAGTATAGTCGCTACAAGACATTCAATGGAGGTGTTCGAGTTTAATATCTTTAAGTACAGAAACCCGTACAAACACAAAAAGTTACAAATTGTCGATGACGACATAAATTCACCGCAGTAGTACAAATTCACTAATAGAAATGGATTGGAAAAATTACGTTGAATTTTGAATTTCGCGCTTGTCATTATTTAATATATTGTTGGTAACATATTCGATGCGACGAGCATCACCTAATATTTTTTTCTACTAGCGTACAGAAAAGTTTATTTTCCCGCACTCATTTTAGTGTTTAAAGTGTCACTTTTCCGCACTAGTGCAGAGAGTAGATCTGTTGAGTTGTTGTTGGGGAGTATACTGAAATTTGAATATTTAAAATATTTTGTTAGAATTTATCTTTGTACTGACTTTCAACTTGCATTGTCGTTCTTGAGTTCATCTTTAAAATTTCACCTACAAGTTGATGATTTATCAGCAGCATTCATATCCCTTTAGCAAGTTTGCATTTTTTATTCATTCGAATTGGGTAACCTGAGTATTTTTTCCAGATTCCAAAAGGCTTCATGCCAAAACAAACCAAGCATAGCAACGGCCTCATTCTGAACACAATATCAATTCCACGTGAAAAAATTGGGATGAATGTTTCAGGTATGTACGTATTCGAGTTCAAACCATTGAAAATAAAGTCTAAGGTCACTGACTACTGTCCCTATCAATTCATCGTCCAAGAAAATCATCTGAATCTTCGAATTTGTGAAATTTATCAAAAAAGAGAAGTAACCATAACGCAGGTCATACAAAAAAGTCAGACTATACCAATGAAAGGTACTCTAATCAGGAGAATTCAAGTTGCATCATCATTCTTTCTGAAAAAAGCATTCATCTTCTATTGTAGCTCATCGGCAGAAAGGAACAGAGACAATCGTAATTCCAACATTTCTAGGAATGTATTTAATTAGTTTTCAAAGATGTTCGAGTAGAGTTCTATAATTGAAATATTCTGAGAAGTTTTTTTGATGGAATCAGTACATGATGTTAACTGATGTCTCATCCTGAAATTCTAAAGCAGAATTCCATGCCCTCTTTTCCAGATTAAATTGTAGAGGCCACTAAGAGTCTATTTCACTCTGAAGAAATGATGAGAAAACATTGTTAAAGACTGGATTTTTCAATCTTCTACAACATGAAACGAGTTCATCGAGATCCTAATTAAAACTTATTTCCGTGAAAAACACATTGTATGAGGGGTTCTAAAGAAGACTTTACCAGATTATAATATGGATTTCCAGCTAACATATGAGAACGCAGTTGGGGAAGAAAACTAATGAAATTCTTAGATACAAGTTTCAAACCAAAAAGAGATGAAGGTAATTCCATACATTTTTCGATTAAAACTGCTCTCTCGGAAACATTTTTTCCAAACATATGAATTTACACAGATGAGTTTCGGCTTTGCAATTTCAGAAAACTAATTATTGAAATACATGACGTTTGAACTGAAGAATGAGAAGGCAAGAGAAATATTAAAGTTCAATGTACTGAAAACAATACACAAAGTGAAAATTATTGGTGGAGTAGTTAAAGATGCAAATATCTCAAATAACGATATAAGGAATGTTCTACATTTAATCTAATAACGATCGTTTTGAAAAGTTATGAAAGCAGTGTATACTGACCCACTTGTATCATACAGATGGCCTAGTAATTCTCTTATGAAGTGCTTTTGTCAAAAAACAATAAATGGACTCAGTATACGAAACAAAAACGGTATACGGATATACTGGATTTGACTTGATAAATCTATAAAAATATACATTTTCTATGTGGAAAAACAAGTTAGAAAATCGCATAGTTTTGAACGCGGGAGGGAAATATTTGCTTTTTTAGGGTCTGTATTTTGACTTAATAGATTTGAAAAAAATATATTTACTGGTCTTCTGCTTGGTGCTATATCCAGAATATACCTAAAAATAATAAAAACATTGAGTTTTTCAATTCCACATTCACGTCATTGTAGAATGTATGAAGATAGAGTGAATAAATAAATACGTGTCAGATACAAGTCCCTAGAAAAGAAACTTCATTTTGGAAAAGGGATGCTTTTTAGTAAGGTCGGGTAGCCAATCGTTTGAAAAAGCACGTAACTGTAATATCATTATACTACATAATTTTCACAGCCAATCAGTTTTCCAAAATAGTTTGTCGTTGCTTTCCAAGAAAGTATGCCTATTTTTCTGGTGAATGGTTTCCAGTGTGATTCATACTGTGAAAATATCATAAATCGATAAATTCTATGACCTTGCTTATTCTTCCTTGATTTTCAATAACAGCCTATCGTCAACTACGATACCAACCTTGCCGCAAATGTCAAAAACATCGTTCTTCAAAGACTCCCTCCTCTTCTTCGTGAAGGGATCTACTTCTCCGTCGTCTACGCTTTCCATGTCATTCTTCGCTGTTTCTTCGTTGAGCGCATTTTCAATGTCCTTCTTAGACCGAACCTTCACTATTCTTTTACAATTATTATCGTCACTGTCCATGATAACTTCACTGAAGACGACTCATGGCCTGCGGTTGTTCGTTTCAAACATATGGACACAACGTAATGAGTGTTGAGGCTTTTAATCAGTTACGGAAACGATAAGAGAATGTTTAAATAGTTCAGCACTGGTATGGTACGAATGTCAAGTATCCAGTTCATTACTCGAATTGTTTCACTAAGTGGGAGCGCACTTCGAAAAGTGTGCTGAAATATACGTAGTTTTTTGCACAGTGGAATAATCGTGGTAACAATGCTTTTCGCTAAATCGATATTACATTCAAAAAATCAACAAATACAGGTGTGCGCAAAAGTCCGGAATAAAATTACTATCTGTTTAAACAGTAACTTGAAAATCGCTGAAACACGTCAACTGATTTAAAAGTGTACGCATTTTTTAGCAATAAAATGAAATATTTTTTCAAAAATGAGGTTTTCCGCGGCCGGGGGTTTTTTCGCGACTACTTTTTTTGGGTGGGGGGGGCGGCTTTTTTTTGAGGTTTTTTCCTGCCGTTCCCCCGGCCGGGGGGGCCGCCTGCTCCAGAGGATATTCCTTTAGGGGTTCACTCCGCCGGGAGGGGGTTGGTTGTTTCGAGGTTTTTTTTTTGCCGGTGGTAGTGGGTGGGGGGGGTGATTTTTTCCGTGCGGGGGGGGGGGTTATTATTTTTGGTTTTTTTTTTTTTTTTTTTTACCGTGACCTGCTGGGGGGGGGGGGTCGGGGGGGCTACAAGGATCGGGGGGAGGGGGGGGAGGGGGGGAGAGAGGAAGAGGAGACGAGGGGGAAGGGAGAGGGGGGGGGGGGGGGGGGGGGCGGGCGGGGGGGGGGAGGGACAGAATGAGTTTTTGTAAGGAAAACAGACTGCGCACGCACCCCGGGGGGGACCCGACCGGGGGGGGGGGGGGGGAGAAGTACAAAAACACAAAGAAACTCATAACAACAAAGAAGAAGACGACATCAACCACCAAACCGGAACCCCTATCCTAAAATAAAATAAAACTAAACTAAATTTGTTTATTACAATAGTAATTTTTTTCCTCTTCCACCCCACTTAAGCAAAAAAAACAAAAAAAATTAACGACAAATTCCCCAACTCCGAATGGAAAAATTCGCCCCGCAAACTACTTAACTCGGCATAAAACCAACTTCGGAAGAAACACTCTTCGGTCATGGGAGTGAATTCCAAAATAAATGACCCTCTGAGGAGGGTAGCCCCTGGGGGGGGAGAAACGTGAGGAAGAAATTCCAAAAAACGACGGCCTTCAAACCCGAATAAAAGTAGTGACACTGAAATATTTCTTTTTTTTTTTTTCAACCCCTTAGCTGCAACCCTTCCCAACTTTTTTTTTCAAATGCAAACCTTTGTCGTGTATGGGCATTGAAAAGCTCGTGAAAAATGGAATCTGACCATACCCTTTTTTTTACCCATGTGGTTACCACGAAATGAGAAAAAATTCTTATAAGATAGAAATACCTACTTAGTGCTATCTACGGGTGAATTAAGGTTGCAAAAAACAAATAAGTGGCATTCAAACGAATACCATCTACAGGATATTTCTACACAAATAGAGATTATTTTGTATGACATTATTTCTTGGTTATTATTGCTTTGTACAAAGGCATAGTATAGTATTCTCAATTGGGAGTCGAATATGTTAATATAATATATCTCTTCGTAGTCTTTCGGGTTTTCAACTTACCACAATCTGCAAAAATCAAGAATTAATATTTGAATCTGTAATTCCTGATTTTTTTATATTGTAGTATCATAAGTACTGTTTGAAAGACATCATTTTGTGATATGATCTTTTCGTAGTTTTATGGATTTTCAACCCATATTCTGAAAAACAAATTAAATTAATATTGGAATCTATAATTCTTATTTTTTCAGATTGTAGTTGGTTGCAAACCCAGAAAACTACGAAGAAAGGATTCACCCACCACAAAATAATGTCATTCAGGCAGTGCTTATAATTCCTCATCATTCCGTATAGTACATGGTCTTTTAACTTGAGGTGGGGATCAACAATAATGTCGGTTTTTTTTATTTTGTGCTGGGGGTATTTGATATGTTTACTGGTATACATTCGGTTTCGAAGCAGGCATTCTCAGGAACATCATATATTTCCGAATTTATATAACATTCAACGTATATACCGAGGGGTTGACCACCGAGGAAAAATGTGTACACTGGAATTCCTGTAAATTCCCCGAAATTCCCCGGAATTGAAATTCCCCGGAATTCCCCCAAAAAAAAAAATAATGTCAATTTGAAGAAATATCGATAAAATTTTGAAACTAAATGTCGGAAATACTGGGAATTCCGGGGAATTCCGGGGGAATTCCGAGGAAACCCGACGAAATATGAAAGATATATTTCGGAACTTTCGCACAAAAGTTTTTTTTGAGATTTCTGAGTGGAACATAAACTTTGGACTTTCAAGTAGACCATGTCATGAATATGACCCAATCTGAATAATATCGGATTTTACATATCAAAACTTTTCACATTTTCATTGAGGCTGGTATTTATTATATCGGAAACAAAATAAATCATCTATATAATGCAAGTCACAATCGTAAAAGAAAGGGAACGGATCGTCTGATGCCACTCAGGTTTGTTTTATTAGCATCATTTTTCCTAAGATTTTTCCTTATAGAATCAAATGCTGAATCCGTTAGAATAAATAAGTATCGAAAAAATACAATTTGTTATTTGAAAAAAATACGGTATTTTATGGTCTATTGAGTAAGTTCTATTATTTTCAACCACTAAATGATTACGGGATACTCAATCTGTGGAGAAAATCCTTTTTATACGTTTTTGTCATCGCTTATATAGCGAAAATAAACTTTTTCCCAAAAACGTATATTCCATAATATGAAAAATTATTGATAAATGATCCTTCAACATTACCTAATAGGAAAATAAAAAAATATTTTTCACTGGTGTGTTCACCCTGTATAAACTCAAATGAGAACAGTTAACACTGAACCACAATCTATCTGATTATCTTTTTATTACAAACCGATAAATTATATAAAATAACATGATGGAGCTGCAAAGAAACTTCAGAAATCATACAAAGACTGCAGTCATTGACTATATAACTCAGATCGTATATCGCGAGCTATAACCGTCTTATTTCAATTTCGGTAACCGCTGGCAACAATGTAGACAACCAGTGTTTTTCTTCCACAATCAAGGGCGTCCCTTCGTCTTGTAGAGTGAAATTTCAAGACACGTCATTTTTGAAATATTGAGGAAAATAATGGCAGTCGCAGAGGTTGACCCCAAAAACGAACACACAAACTACGACACAAAGTTTTTTTTGGGCTGTTTCACATGCCCAATTCATATATATTCGAATCAGAATGAGGTTCTATTCCATTGAAAGAAGTTATCGGATTATTTGAAAAAACTACCCTCAACCACACCCCTCTCGTGGCCGCACAAACTATAAAACAAAGTTTTTTGGGTTGTTTCACATGCCTTATTTATATATTCGAATCAGAATGAGGTACTATTTCACTGAAAGAAGTTATTGACTCATTTGCAAAAACTTCCCCATCACACCCCTCCAGGGACTATCAGATGTCTATCAGATCATGAAGATTGTTGTCATCAGGCTTATTTGTCACTAACAAAATGTATTTCGGATTGGAAATTCGCCATAAACTCTTTCAAAGCAAAAGTCCTAACTTTCTTCGTCCAGTGCTAGTGGATTACTAAACACACTGGTGTTTTGTTTTCGAATTATGATTTTATATGAATATTGAAATTTTACTGTATGCTTTTTTATTATTGCGCGAATAAATTGAAGTTACCTAATAATAATCCCTATAGTTTCTTTAGTCGGAATAACTCGGAATACCCCGGAATTCCTCGGAATACCCTCGGAATTCCCCGGAATTCCTATCAATTGTACACCGGAATTCCCGTGTGGTCAACCCCTCGGTATATACCTTCCGATTAATACAGCATGGGATTCTCAGTTTTAGCTGAATTTCAACTTCAATATTCAATTGCATACCGGATAAAACTAATCTAAATTCTACTTTCAAAACAGATATCAAATAGAGAGATTTCAATGAGAAATGTAGCCACGTGAATAAATTCAATTCTTCCTGTTAGAACTCGTGCCTAAGCCCTAGCATACGGATTATAGTCACGTGCGCCAGCTCTGTGTTCCCAAAATATCTATCCTACAAATCAATTTACATGGAAGAAACATCGTAACGGAATACGGGAGACTGTCGATCAGATTAAAAATAACGAAATCGTTGGGCTTTTCGTGAAGTACATCAATAAAGGAAATTACATTTTTATCCGCGGCAATCTCGAGAAACTTTTGACGAGTGGAAAACTTCTAAGTTTTCTAGAAATCAGACTGGGAAAGTCGGGTGATCACTCAACTGGTATAATGCATGATTCGTAGTTGGCATGTAATGGGTTTAGAGGAAAATATTGCTCTCATTAAGATGAAGTCATTCAGAAAAGTTTGTTTGGATAATTTTTTATAATTGAAACCTTAATATCAGGATCAAGAAAGTCGAGTTGTGGACCTAATATATACTCCAGTCTATGACGGTGAAAAGAGTGTAAACTGTGTATTTATCCCATACAGCACCGATTCGTATGAAAATTTGGATATAGGTTCTACTTACACTGTATTCCAAAATCTACCCCGTGCCGAGGGTTGCTTTCTCCCTGCGGGTGGATGCCACCCCTTCTTGGGGGTGAAATTTTTTTTATTGGAAATAGGTGCAAAAATCAATAGATTGACTGATTTTAAGCACTTTTCGTTCAATGGAGTTTTTTCTGAAAAGCAATACTTTTCGACGTATTCACGAGTGAATTTGTCGGTTTTCAGTCAAAAAAAAACACATTTTCAGATCCTTTTTCGCGAATAACTGGAAAATAATGCATCTAATCGAAAAACCTGCGGAGAGCAAAATTATAGCTTTTGAAAAAACAAAGGCGATTGTTTATTTGTGATGTATGCAAACCCACTACAAACTGAATAATTGCTTGTTGAAAGTTGATTGGTATTTTCAAACGCCAAAATGGAAAGTTTCTACGTACAATAACCAAAAACCAATGCATTTTTCGGGAAAAACTAATTGGACCTTTTCTGAAGTCCTTCAAAAATCCTTCATTTTTGTTATTTATAAAAGTTTCTAGCATCAAAACTGACCGAGGTATGAAGGAAATAATGTTGAATCCTATTTTTTCGTTGAAAAAAAATTGTGAATAACTCATCCTCTCTTCTCCCCCCTTTGAAAAAAATCGTTGTTACTCCATAATTCACTTCATTCATGTTCTTTCAATGAGTTCTGAGTTTTTCATCAATTGAAAGTACGTAGTTTTGGAAAAAATTGAGATTGAAGAGAAAAAATCATATACGTAATTCAGCGAAAAATCACAATTTCTTCGAAATAACTCGAAAAGTATTGATCACATGCAAAATTTTCTAGAGTACAAAATTGAAGGCTATTCTTCTCTGAAAATTTCGGTGTTTCATTTTTTTCTGCAGGATGAAAATAGAGTAAGATATGGCCAGTTAAATATTGTGAGGGTTCGCGCAAAGTACCTTTTTTGAGCCCTTTCAGCATGAACCTTTTCAAAAATATAATCTGAAACAAAAAATAATGTGAATGAGCTTATAGCTCTTGAAAAAAGCTACAAAATACTTTTTTGGTGGATTCAATTGCTTGAAGACTAAGCGAGTTATGGGAAAAAACCAAAAACAATTTTTGTAGAAATTAGAGTATGTACATTAGTATATTGAAGAATACACATAGTAACTATATTTTAGGCCTAGTGGAACTATATGTATATTATATATGTATATATACATATAGTTCCACTAGGCAACGATTTTTTCCAAAGGGGGGGGAAAGAGAGGATGAGTTATTCGCAATTTTTTTTCAAGGAAAAAATAGGATTGAACA